>CABFOP010092970.1:2148-13825 GCA_900683385.1 Anoplogaster cornuta | reverse complement strand
TGTGAAGACGGGTGTGGGAAATGTGGTGTCCAGAACTCTGCTTGTCTGTTGTAGCTTGGTTAGTGTTTTTTTTTAGAGATAACGGTCCCCATCCCACCACGGTCCAGTGTCTACTACTCGATGTCTGACTTCCTGGTTGTTGCGAATCATCTAATCATTTATTTCGAGCTGAAGGTCAAGTTAGTAGTAACTTAGTTAGTAGTAGTCTGTCCAATCATTTCATTCGGACCGAATGAAATGATTGGACGTACTTATTACAGTATTACAGCTGCTACAGACACCGGATTTTTTTCATTTTTCTTTCAGAGGACTTGATTTATTGATTTCTGTCAGGATATAAAGACAATTTCTTCTAATATAACTGAAAATGCTGCTCAGAACATTGCTCGTATTACCTTTAAACAGTTTTGCCAGGAGTACTGACCAATGAATCAAACATTCACATTCAATTCTCTTCAACTTGACGAACTTGACAAACTTCCGTCGACGTGGGAACCCCCACCCAGCCGCTCTTCTCCTCCTGACAAGACGAGGCTAACGGGACCGTGATGGACTACGTAGCCTGTCCACACTCCAGGCAAACACATGCATACACGAATGCCCAGACACAAACATAAATACATTTGTACATTCACACACTTCACGCAAGCACACACAGACACCTCCTGCTGCCCAGCATGCTGTATTATTGAATTGCTTGCTGTGTACAAAAAAAATCAATATTGTGTTCAGTTTCTACACTCTGAATGGATAGACTTGGGCCATCCAAGTACAGTACTTGCAGGGTGAAATTGACTTGCCAGCGCTGCTACCATTCTATGCCATTAAAATTTTTTATAATTACATACAATTTTACAGACTATTTGCACCAGAGACAGACAAATATGTAACAGGTGACATGGCTAATATCATGGGTGGCTAACATAAGTAATAAATCAAATGCTGATGATACTGCAATGACATGTTCATGTGAGTGTGTTTACACATTTGAGTATATTTGAGAACTACACATTGGCGTAGTTCTTTGTGATCCTGTGACTAAATGGATCATCTGTGAAAGTCCGACGCCTACCTCCGATGTCGGGTCTGAGTTTGTTGTCGTAGCCATCCAGTAGGCTGTTTAGGATGTGTGTGACATCACTCTCGTACACTTTGGGAGTCAGCACCCACGTCTTGTTCGAAACCTCGTCGTCGTCTTCAGTAGTCTGGAACGAGCTGTTGGCAGGAGACAAAGGAAGAGAGATGGGAAGTTAATCTTTTTTAAAAAGGGGAGCAAACAACCCCTTAGCGCCTGGCTTTCTATATAGAGAAATATCATGAAGGGAGAGACTGATCAGAGAACTGATCAACATGTAGGGCTTTTAATCGCCATCGCTGGACAAACTGAAAGAACAAATCCAAAACAAAAAAAAAGTAGTTGTTGCTGTTGTTTCATGTGCATCAATGAATGTGGTTGCAAACAAATGACCAACTGAACACGCTAATGTGAATCACAGAGAGAAGAGTGAAACATAGTAATGCATTACACACTACAAATGTATTAACTTGAGTAGATTAAAATGTGAATCAACTAAGCCACAAATCCACTAAGAGTTCTAGCCATTTTCTGCATTTTCTCCATTTTCTTGAACAAAACCCAATGGCCAGTCTAGATTTTACACACTATGCATCTTTTCAGTCCATGAAACTGTGTTCTACAATCTATTTTGTACTGTATGTCCTGCAATGTCCTTTGTACTGATTGCCATTTTCCTGTACCATGTGACATGTACTTTTGTCACTACATATGTCAATATCGTCCTGCACCAATGCCACAAAGTCCTTGTACATGTATTGTACTTTGCAATAAAATCATTCTGATTTTGATATGGATTAGTTAATGTAGACTTAACACATATTTAGGCCCATTTAGGCCATTGTTTTTTTGGTAAGAAACACGGTAGTTACAGTAATCAAGCCCAGGAGATGAAAGGACTGAACTCAGAAATGTGTGATCTCTGTATTCCCTGTATAGAGATGACATGTGGAGCTTTTTCATAATCCTTTTGTTTTGGGACACTTACGCAGAACGCGACATTGCAAAGCTCAATGGCCTGGAAATGGCACAAGCCCAGTATGCTCATCCAAAAGGAGATAATATACAGTATAGAGCTGATGGCAAATTAAAAACTACCAAAACTAACTTTGCATAAGGTCAGATACTGATTTCATGAATTGTCATGGAAATAATCCAATAATGTAGTTTTACATATAGTTTTAATGCTGTGACACTCAACTGGTCATCCAACAAAACAAAAACAAAAGGAAATTAGAAGAAAACTAATAAGGGGGTAGTAGACCTATGTTTTTTTTCCATCCCTGATTGTTTTTTACTGCTGTTATTGTTATTAATCTATCTCACTTGCACATATTTGTCATTTCTTCACAGAAAAAACTGAACCAAGCAGAAAGGAGATGGAGAAGGGAGGAGAAAGGGAAACATTGGAGAGCTCTTTCTTTAAACAATGAGTTCCTTCTTCCCCTGGCAGTTGCCCTGGGTACAGTACATTGCTGTATCACAGTGTCCAATGTAAATGAGGAATGTATAACAAGACCAGACCTGGGTCAGGCAGCATTTGACAAATTCAAGTGCTCCTTTCAATCCTTAAACCGATGACTCTCATGAAAATAATGAATAATTTCCAAGATAGTAAAGTTGAGGAACTTGACTGCTGAATTGTTTGTTGTTTGGTAAATAGGGTTTTTGGGGCTGCTGAGCTTCTGTGAGTGCTGGAGTAGACCAATTGTCCTGTGCTGACTCCCTCGCCTCAGTGGATGTCTGAAACTGAAAGCATAATGACGTCTCAAGAGCCCCCCGACCCCCACTACCACTATGGCATAGCAGTAAATACCTTTCCTTCACTCCCACACTTAGACAAGAATGATCTTGGTAAATGACATCCCTTTTTTTTGTAACGATGGGGCTTGGGGTTTGCATTTGGGAGCCCAACAGAAAATGGTGCCTTAGGGGGCAATTGACAAATGACGGTGACATGCTGCCATGAAGGAGGACTATGTGAGGAGAATAAGAACCACAGAACGCTCTCTGCCATAAATGCTATGGGAAGGTTTTCTTCCGCCAATGGGCAGGGCTTAGATGTATGTGTGTGTGTGTGTGTGTGTGTGTGTGTGTGTGTGTGTGTGTGTGTGTGTGTGAGAGAGACACACACACACACGGCCAATATTAGCTCTTCCCCTAAAACAACCAGCTGAGAACCGCACACGTGAGATACACTTCCACATGATGGTGTCTCAGGTGAGCTGCTATTTTGGAGATTACTGTATCCACTAATTTCCCTTCACCCATGAAAAGGGGTGGAGCTATAAAAATGAACGGTAGCTATATATATATTAGCTATAAATTTTTAAACAAGTTTATCTGCTGCTTTGTACGAGCAACTATCTTTAATTAAAGCTACTGCACAAGCATGCATCTCATCATGGGAAAGTTTCCATAACCATAAGGTCTGTGTAGTAGGTTTCTGAGAAATTAAGGTATATTTCTCAACCGGGCACTGCATTTATGACAGGGAACACGTTTATTTTTTTATTGTAGGTTTGCTGAAATAGTCTATTCTTGTTTGGATTGCTTGGCTCGGCCTCATGGATATTATCGTATCTATAGGTTTCAGTAAACATAAGGGAAATAAGAGCATGAACATTTCCCTTGAGCATAATGGCTCAGTATTAGTGTGAGTTGCTTTTTCTGGCATGTGTTTTGGTCCAGCTCTTATTGATAGCATTAAAATATGAATCTCCAGTAAACATGCAATTTGAATCATAACAGGTTATTTGAGAAGATCTTTGAACTTTGCACTTTATTTAAAAAGTACACACCTAATTAAGTGTTGCATGAGTTTCCTGATCTTTAGGCCCTTGAACTCTGTTTAAACCACGCTGTAAAATTTAAAGAATACATAAACTTAATGAAGAAACAAGAAATCTGTAATTAAAATTTGTAATTACAAATGTCTATGATTCCATATTGTGAAATTCTCTCCACTCCAGTGCAGAACGAGCGGTGCAGAACCCTTCAGAGACCCTTTTGGCTCGAATCTGTGTTGTTGTGTAGCACGTGCGGTATAGGAATTCAAAAATGTAATTGCATTACAAAATGAAATTGAACTGCACTAATGACATCACTAATACATCACCGTTGTATCATTTTTATGTTTTTAAAGCATATAAAGCATATAATCTTGTAACTTAAAACTGACATTTTGTACACTTGAAAAATTATTGCATTTTAATCTATCCAGTTGTTTAGCATGTGTCAGAAAAAGCTTTCCATAAATATTTGAGGGGGTGAAGTATGTGAAAGTGTTGTCCTTTTCCTTTTGCCCCATATCAGACAATCTACCCCCTTAACATGCTAAGAACCCTGTCAGTCTTTGTTTTTATGCAGACTCACCTTAACAAAAGTGACAAGCTCCATATTTATCTCTGTATCACAGCCACAGACTGTGGCTACAGAGCTTATATGCAACCATGATGTGGAAGGACTGCTGTAAACGCCATCCTGCCTACTCTCCTCCTGCTCTCCTCCTGCTCTCCTCCTCCCTTATTCACTGATATGGCATTGTGTTTTCTCTCATTGTTCAGTTTTGCTTTCTTTCTGTGGTCTTGCATACTACTGCATAACACTGCCACCCATGCTAAAAATGGATGCATGGTACTCGTGGCACTGTAAGGGGCTTTTGGATGAGTGTCCACCGAAGTACATGATATGTATATGTGCATCCAAACTCAAACAATATCAACGTCCTGTTTGGTAGAAGCAGGTTGCAGTTGAGTGAAGGATTAAGTGTTATACAGTTGTGATTTGAGGCTTGTAATGTCAGCCTCCGTCGCTTTAACAGGATTAAAGGCTATGAACACTCTAAACCCCGATATTACTCTTTTACTGGTTCAAGCTCTGTTTTATTGCAGTCAGAATATGAGGCGGAATGCCACATTGCAGACTGGGGTCAGACGCCCGAACGCAACGTTTCAAACGCTACTCTTAGGAGGAAGGATATTAAGCGTGATCCATATAGTCCATTAGCCTTTCAGTTAGCCTTTAGTCCTCTTATAAAATTCCAATGAGAGGCAAAAACAATGTTCTTGTTTGGCTGCATGTTAAACTAGTTATCTTAAACATTGATGCTTATTCATAATGAAGGACTCGGCGTAGACAGGGAGAAGAGGGGAAACGTTTCAATATCACATGGGTATTTACACACTACAGAGTGCCTTTTGTAATCCTTTCAAAAGCTTCCTTTAACTACGAGGTACATTTTGTGATGTATTTTCGGCGCGAGCAGGAATGGGGATCTATTAACTCCCACTGGGATTTTGTCACAGAGGTTCATTCAATCCGTTGCCTTCAAACTCTGATCAAGGGATATTAAAACTATAAATGAATCTGTATATAAATCTGTATCTATATATATTATCTATTTCCTGTCACATGATGATTTTTTCCTGATTGCATTCATCATCATAATTTCTATTACATTATTTACCAGTCGTCCCTGAAGGCGACGAGTGGTAAATAATTGATGCGCCTGAAAGCTGTTTGGCTCTGTGAGGGCGCCGGCGGTTCTCTTGGGAGACGAAAGGCACCGGCGGCCCCTAAACCAGCGGAAGCAAACCAGCCTCCGTTACAATTAGCATTGTGTTCCTTCCCGCCAAACATTTGGCGCTGAAACAATGCAATCGAGTTTCATTACAATGTTGGAGCCTTGCAGGCAGAGACATGAAAGACCCGGTTGGTCTCTGTTTACCGAGACACCGAAGAGGTAAAGATACAGTTAAGACTGTTTCAAAGAGAACTACTGACAGCTGCATTATGAACATGCAGGGAGATGAAATAACAGACTACAGATGCACTTCAAGGTGTCTTGGGTCTTTGTCTACGTACACCACAGATTAAATATCACCATAGATGATGTAAGTAATATTTGCGAACATGAAAAACTCTCCCAAAGCCACAAACCAGAGTCTAATCTGCAGTGTCACCCTGAGAAGCTGTCACAAGCTGAAACAGGTCCATAAATAGTACATTTGTGAATGACAAATGAAGCGAATTAATTCATATGATGTCTGTTTGAGCTTTTACAATACAATCAGATGAAGTTTATTTTAGCGTGATACTAACAGTTATCAAAAGAGCCCCGTGGGTACATTCAGCGTCCATTAAGTTGATATCCTATTGAGTATCTACAGGCATTGTGTTTTCATGTGTTGAGTTTCAAGCTGTCGTAAAGACTTATATGTGATCACAAAAGTAGACTGTCCATGATCAGAGGATTTTTTAGTGATTATTTTCACATTAGCACTGTGTGCAATCTGGTTGGCCTCAAAATCTCTACAGCATCTTCCACTGAAACATTTTTTTTTGTTTAAACCAAATGACAGCCCTAATTGAGATAGTAGTTGTTGAATAAAATATCTGGAGCAGACTTGTAAACAGTGTAACATTTCCCAGTGGGACCTTTGCAGTATTCGTTGGGGATGACTTCGAATCTCAAGAATCAGTATGTAGGCCACAGTACAAAAGCTTTCAGAACACAAAAAGAACACTGGATTCAGTCAACGTTTTTAAATGCCACAGTAGATATAGTGTTGGAGGGATTTTCACACTGTTAGGGGAAAGTGGTTATATCCAGTAAAACATAGCGGGTAGAGTACACGCACACAGAGTATGTCAACAGTAATTCAGAGGTATTCCATCCATCTTAGGATCAGTATTTCACCTGAACAAAGTATTTCACCTGAACAAAGTAAGTGTTAGTAATGACAAAGTACAATACAAAAACAAGCTACATAATGTGGAGTTAACAAAAAAAAGTCCTAAAAAGGTAAATAATTCTAACCATCCCTCCATGAAACTGATCCATAATAATCCATCCATATATACCTCATAGCCTATATATTGTGTGTGTTTATATATAGTGATAATCTACAAAGAGACATATTCAATGAACAAGGAAAACTAATTTTTCATGAGAATAGGTTAATTATTGCCTGTGGCAAATGCTCTCACCGAGTCGCAGCAACCTGCATATACAGAGGGGGAAGAGGTTTGGGAACATAAAGAATAATTACGCCTCAGTGGAGGTGGTTACTTTTATGTCAGGGGTAATATTTGACAATCCAAAATGTCTATACACTTATTTTTTTATTAAAATAAATAAATACACTGAGCACCATGCATCTAATGTGTTTGTGATAGTGAATCATGAGATCACTATAAGATGAAGAGTGATGAAGTTAAAGGGTTCATCCTCTCTTCCTTGAGCGTGGCAACAAATCATGAGCAAAAAACTGTACTAACAACAGCATTGACACAATTAACTGAGTTACAATTGGAGAATGGGTGTTTGACTTCTGCTTCAGTGGTTTCATGCATGATTCCTTTTACATGCTGATGTGCTATTAACTGAAGCAAGAAATGGAGCAATTTGTAATGTTTGCATTCAAAATATTTTTTTCTAGTCCACAAGTTTGATATACTGCAGAGGATGAGTCATAGTTTGAGAAGATGCTTCTGTTGAAATGACAATATTGCTATTGCAATATTAATACACAGATCTGCATAGCCATCCAAGCATATAGACTAATCAGAAACATCATATGCTATGACGAACAGACTGTAAATGACTACATTTCCCATTTGCTTATGTGAAGATCTTTCATTTTAATTAGATTTGTTGCACTTCGTCTCAAAAGAAAAACTATCACAATGTCCCAAGAAATGCATCACACTTATCAACTATGCCTCTTACTCATGAAGGATATTGCAGAAAAGTCCAAACTCACAAACAGTGTAAAATCAATTTGTTTCTGAATAGCATTTCTGTTGGACTCATTGTAATTAACGAAGACAGATGAGGCTTATCATGTATTCAAAAAAGATTTATGTTCATGGGTTATGTTTCAGCCACTATAGAAACCAAAGGAAACACAGACGACAGTTTTGAAGTCCTCAGCTCTTCTATATAATAAAATAATTGACATTGCTTTATTGCATTTTATGTTTTCAGTTGTCAAATGAATCATTGCACGTGTTGTTGATTTATGTGCAACTTGGCAAACGAGCGGCATGGTGGTAAAGATCTCCCATTAAAAAAGAGCCATTATTCATTTACTAAATGCTATGTTGAGAGTAAAGATGTTCACTTTATGAAATGTAGTTGTTTCAAAACGCCTCGAATAATTACGTGTTCCAAAAACATTTACCGAGCTGTAATTTTGTGAAGCAGAAGATATGGTTGCAGTTTGACATGACATCACTGGACAAAGGGTTGTATACCAACAATACTGTAAATCAATACTGTTGTGGGGAAAAACTTCAAAATAAAACAAATCATTTTGGAGATTGGACATCAATGCATTTTAACACTGGTCTATCCACCATGTGCATCTGCATAACAACCAGAATAACTACCACTATTTTTGGCTTATTTCTCTGTACAATACACTGTGAAGACCCTTAACCCAATTTGTTTACACAAATGAGCACTGCTGTATTATACAGTTCATCTATGATCCAGTTTTAGATTATTTAGTTCTGTCATGGGAATGACTGTACTGATTACCCACATACATTTAATAAAAAATCAGTTACATATTTTCAGATTTCTACCCCCAAATGAATCCATTATATTTTTGTTAGGCTACTGAGACTCTTTCATAGAGAGGACGAGCTTATGAGTTACTAAAGAACGACATATTGCATATATGAGGGAGGTAACTCAGAGTACTACCAACTGGAGTCAAGTCAGAGGGACATATCGTGCAGAAGACTACACCGTCTACAGAGCTCTCCGCCACACTCAGCAGATATCATAGTTAGTGGCATCGCTGCAGGCGCTCTCTTTCCTTTGATAAAGCCTTTGTTTTTATTCTATCACAATAAAGTGTTTCACAAACTTTTAGATGTTTTATTTAAGGCGGTATTTCACTTTTGTAGAACAGTTATCTTTTCAGTTTATATTACATATGCAGTCAACGTCTGACATTAGTTATTCTGGGATTCCACATCTGCCACCAATTTTGATTTCTTTTTCCATTATTGATAATTTAAGAAACAACAGGCATATATATACATACAGAACATAGTTGGCACATCAATTTGGGGTCAAGTTTGTCATGTTCAGTGGGATAAATATGTAATTCTGAAATTAGTAAAGTAACATGTGACCTTCCAACTGTAGCCCTTTTATAATAGATGTATTAACACAGTTGTAATTTTGAAAGACATCAATCTCAGATTGAAAACTGTACCACCTTAGTACCTTTTAAAAACATGTTTTTTTAAGATGTTATAGTTGATAGAGCTATGGAGAGGGAAGATGATGATTAGTACCTCTTCTGGTTGTGGTCATACCAGAGAAAATACTCATTTTACCACTGTCAAAGATGAAATAAACTATGTAAAAAACTATTAAATTGTGTCTATGGTTGAATGAAACAAAAATGTGTCCGTGCATCTGCACTGTTTCTGCATGAAAAGGGCGTTGATCCTTAAACCGCCTTTTGAACAATGATTTGCAGAGACACATCGCAGAGTTGACATTCCTCCACCTCACTCATGCACTCTCCGTCCTGCATGGCGACAGGCGGAGGTTTTGTCAATATTATCTCTCTGCCTCACTATCTGGCACAGGTCTGAACGGAACAATCAAAGACAGATTCCATCATGTTGCAGACTTTCTAAATACCATCGGTGCTATCAAACAATGTGCTATTGTACACATCTATCAGGGCGTTGAGTCAGAACAATATGCCACTAACATGAACAATGTAAGTGAAGAGTGGCTTCTTGGTGAAGAAGACAGCTGCCATTAAGAAACTCATGATATAAAATGTATATAACATTGATTAAATTGATCATCAGTGATTTAATAGATAAAAAAGCAGATTTGCCTAAATCATTTCAGATATTGAAATGCATGTTTAATTATGTTTTTCCAATTCATCCAATTAATATCTCAAAGGCAAGTTGCCAACTCAATCTTTACCTGCAGTCATCCTAAACAAAACTGATTTCCCACCATCCTGATGTAAAGGAGAGAAGACAGCAGCTTTGTGTGCATATATCCATATGCGAAAACCTGTATAACTTCTGTCTGAATCAAACTCTTTCTGAGAAAATGTAATTTTCAAGTACAATTTATTCTTGTACTTGTTAGGCTGTCTGTTAAAACCTAAACTATAGTCCCCTTTATACAGAGATCCCGCAATATTGCCATAACGAAGATCTGACATTATGATTTGCTTTTTTACACAGAACCAAACAAAACTGGCATAATGCCGCAGCAACAACTGCTTTCTAAACAATAATTGCAGGTGAACTAAGCCGTGCACATTTATACCACTCTTCAAATGCAAGCTAAGTTGCTTTGCATAGTATACAACATGTTGATGCGTAACGTGGTTGCACACATAACAAGTCATCAGAACATCACACCCGATTTGGCTCTGTGATGACCTCCGATGCGACATATTGGTGGAACATTCTGACCTCCCATTCCGTGTCCGTACCTCTTATTGTCTAATTGTTATTTTGTTGTTTTTTATATATTATATATATATATTTGTTGTGTTTTATATATAGATGTGTGATTTAATGTATACCTACCCAGTTGAAACGTGCCTCGTCCCCAACATTTCATTGTCCAGTATGACTGTAAGTATACTGTACATATGACAATAAAAAGACTCCCTTGAACAGGCTGTGTAAAAAGGGTTGGTGTACTGTAAGCACAGAATTTCTCATTTGCAGTACTCATTTACAACTAATGCTATTATTTTCAGGGAATTAAAGGTGTAAGTGATTCTCACTTGTGAATACCATCACCATGAGAATGAAAGTTCAATTATTTGGGTGTGGACAACTAATGAGCCATTACGGACAATGCACCTGATCATTGCTTATCAATATCATTAATGACAGTAACCTCGGGGGTGAAGAGGCATTGACTGGTTTCTATACTTACTCCTTTCCAAATACGGTGGCCAGAGAGTCCAGAGGGTTCTAATGAAAGACAAAGTATACAATGATTAATGTTATCACTGTACTTCTAATAAGGGCGCAGGTCTTGGGACCAGATTAGAAGTAGCCCTCCTATCTGCTCCCTCCTTGTATCATGCTGCTGACCAAGCATGCTCTTTTTCTACAAATGTATAGTTACACACATTTACATCTGGGAGCTGTACAACCAGTACAACCACAGTCTCCTAATGTTGGACACTGAGGCTGTACAACCAATTCAACCACAGTCTCCAATGGACATTGAGCAATTCCACTAGAGCAGTTGGTGGATAAGTGCCTTGCTCAAGGGCACACACAGTGACAGTGGTTGTTGATGGATGTGAGTATGGCATTACTCACATTACTCTCTGTCCTTTATACCATTGCCCTCTTATTAGCATGATGCCAGTTGTGCTTAAAGACCCCCTCCAGTGATGTTTTAAAGTATTTAGAAATACTCTGCAAGTTTAGTTTAATATGGTTTTCCCACCTAAACAGTTTTTAAAAACTTTGAAAAGGGCCTGGAAACACATTCTCTCTTTCTACCTCATTGAGAAATGCAGGTTCTATGAATATTCAAACACGTGCAAATAACCCCTCCCCCTCCTCCCCGTCTTG
>CABFOP010092955.1:0-10965 GCA_900683385.1 Anoplogaster cornuta | reverse complement strand
TGCCGCAACCCCACCAGCTGCAGAGTACTCATTTGATTAAGAGGGGGAGGACAGGGAGAAGGAGAAATGGTGGGGGATCACTTTATCAGGATGACTTTCTAAGATGGCTATCTCAAGCCTTCTTCTCTTCTTGTGTTTACTTTGCCATTGTTCTCACCACATATCTGCTTGACCATTCCGCCAGTAAACCCCGATCAAAACTGTTTCCACACTTATGTTTCCTCTGTCGTCGCATGTCTGTGTCGCCGGTTAACCGAATGGCTTGCTGCTAGGAAACGAGCGGCAGATACCAGGTAGCGGCGAGAGTGTGCAGGAACGGAGTCATCTCATCATCCGCTGGACCGTTTTGCACAAAACTGAACGGAATAATAAAAGCTGCTCCACCAACACACTCTGTGGTCTCTGAAATGTTGCGTATGAAAATGTATCTCCATGTCCTAAATGTGCTGTAGTGTGCAATTTTCCTCCCCTCTCTCCCTGAGTCGTAAAACACATTATCATCAGCAGCAGCAGCAGCAGGAGCAGCGATGTAATTCATCCGAGGTCGTTAATATTCATCATATCATTTAGTCACAAAGGAAACTCATCTGGCTGAATGTCACAGATGTAATTAATGAAGTGACCCCAGAGGTCACGGCTCCCATTCACCAAACGCCTTACACACATCGCTGCGTTACACACACACGGCTGCACATCAAAAGCCTCGCTGCCACACACACACACACACACACACACACACACAGAACCGACGACCTGGAATACGAAACACAATAGACACACACCTTCACATACCGCAACACTCACAAAATGGCTTCTCTCTGTGAGACCAAAGAGATGAGACCAGAGCATGCACCAAAGCAGACTTTATTTAGCTCAGTGGAATACGGGAGGGGAAGAGAAACACACGCCAGTGGGAGAACTGGGGGAGGGGGAGAATATGGACACACTAAACCACTGGAGCAGGACATAAGGACAGGTGCACATCACAGGTATCTTTTTGGTCATCACTATGGCAACAACATATCCAGAAAAAAATGAACAGAATAGTTTTACCTACAGAGGAGAAAGGAGTCCTTTCACCATAGAGGACCCAATATGTACATCTTACAGTCACTAAGATCAAGAAGACGAGAGAAATGAAATTGAAAATAATCAGCGTACAAAAAAAAACTGCCTTGTGGTATTTGGAATGCACATTTCTGTACAGAAGAAAGCTCATTGGTATTGTCGTAAACATTGGTAAGTTTAAGAGCAAAACATGACAAGAGTTAGTCAGTCCACATCCTTTGGAAAGTTGGCTGTGATGTCAGTCTGTGAGTTCAGCAAGGCTGTCTGATCTGGACAAATGGACTAGAGACACTGCAACACAGAAAGGCTGACACCATACCAGTGGAAGGGTTTGGGGCTGAACTCCTTCAAATGCCATATGCTATACAGTATCTTCATAGGCGTTAAGAAGTTACTGCCCCGAGTTTCTCTGAAAACTGAAAGCATCTATCGTCGATGAAAAGAAAACATTTTGGGTATTATCAAAGTCTTCAAAGCCAGTCTTTTATCTTCTTGGACGAGGCATAATAGGATACTGAAAAACATATTTGATGGAATTGAGCCCCACATATCCATTTGTTTTCAATAGAATAACAGAGGAGCAGGTTATCAACAGCGTCACAGGTATCATTACAGTTTGTAGTCATTAAAGCCTAGTGGTAAAGCAATCGGAGCATGCATTTTTCTACAGTATCATTAGAAACTACAGTACATTAGCAGCAAACTGGACATCCTTAAGGGCTGAAGTTCAACACTATGGTAAAAAAAAAAAATGGAAAAAAATAAACTGACATTTCTCAAGAGAAGTAAAACTTTTTAACCGCTATATTACAGACTGCCATGGCTCTAGTTTGGGGTTTTGGTTACAGTCTCCAGTGTGCTTATGAGAGGCAGAAAACAGTAGCTTAGATATAGGGACTCCTTCCTTCTTTAAAAACAGCAATACATCGTCAAGTAAACAGTAGCGCTTATTTTTGTAGGTCATATGGTTAAAGTATTATCACGTCTTTGGATTTTTGTCTTAAAGCATTAATTATTGTTTAGCTATTATTGTTATATTATCATTATTACAGTTAGAATAAGGACTGTTTGCAAATAAAGAGATACAGGAAGAAAGATACAAAAGAAGAAGAAAATGGGGAGGGAGGGAAGGAGAAATAGGGGAAATAACTTAAGTGTACAAAAATAACATCAATAACATCCAACGTTTTTCTCAGCTTTGCGCAGTAGCTCCCTATCTGTAAAGGGAGCTATGTCTCAAACATCCAATGAAGTCTTGAGTCAACCATACAAAAGCTAAATACTGTACATTTACCCCTCACACTATTAAACACTTTAGTTTCAATAAGGTTTGTGTAACAATCTATTACTCAGAGGTGAAAAGCTCAGATCTTTGAAATACAGAGGTGTTCCTTTAGATATCTTTTAATACTTAGTCCAAGGTTAAACCATGCCTTGTTTTCTGTTTTAAAAACAGAAAACTATAGTATTATGACCACAAGTTGAGCTATTGACCTGAGCATAGAAAGCTTTACATTAAATCACATAACATTAGTAAGCCATTGGTATATTCAAATAGGACGGAAAGGCAAGTCACCTTGCCTAAACATATCAAAGCTGTCATAATCTTCTCATAATCATGACACTATTATATCGAAGCAAGACAGTTTATCTCAATCCATAAGATTTATATTAAGAAACTATTACTAAACACACACAATGTAAATTTGAGTTTGGTTAAAGTTTTCATATACAGTATAATGGTTGAGTGCTATAAAAAATAGTTTGTCCCTTTAAGGACAAACTGGCCTTTGCTTTCTGTGCTATTTGGGCTGTTATCCACTAAAGGAACATACAAGGTGTACATGTACAACAGAAGACTCATCATTGGCTTGTGAGGGTGGAGCTGCATTCTAGCACCATATCAGTCTATTGGAACTCAGCTTAGCTATGCCAGCTGCAGGTCTCACCCCTTCACCGTACAGACGTCTGCTCTGCAGTTTGTTATTGAAAACCAATATGTTGAAACTAAATCAGTCACAGACATGTAAAATTTTGGTTACGAGCTCTGGAATCTGAGTCAGTCTTTACAAAAGCTCTTTGAGAATACCTCAGTCCATTTCAAGAATATTATTCTGTTTTTTTCTCTTCCACTGTTAACTGCTTTGTTTTTCTTCAAGTTTATCTTTTGGAGTTCTCTATTTACACTAAAATCTCTTTGACAATTTCTTTTCCAGCCTAGTAGAGGCTGGCACTACATGCTACACAGCTAGTAGACTAGCACTGTCTGGTGGAGGGCCCATTGTGAGTCTGGCATGCAGACTGAGAGGTAGACTGCAGGTCTAGCTGGGCAGTGAGGTCACATACTTGGAGAATGCTCTTTGGCCTCTGTGGCATCCAGTTGGTTTTATCAAGGTGGTGTTTGGTTGTAGTAGGGTGTCTGACGGGATAGGGGGAAGGAGCTCTGGTAGGCAGGGGAGAACAGGCCAGGAAAGGGACAGAACTGTATGGAAGGAGGAAAGCTGTGGTAGACAGAACTTGGATTTGCCTCTCTCCTACTTTCAGTTGAGAGAGCTTCTCTTTGGGCCACTGTGGCTCTGCATCTTTGGGGTGTTCAGGTTACAGGTTTGGCAGCAAAGTGGACAGGGGATAGTTTTACAGGAGGACAGGAGGTATACTATAGGAGGGGTTTGGGGGAGAAAATAGAAGGAAGCAAAGGGACCCTAGTCCGCCTGTCTAAGCTCTGTCTCTCTCCCCTGCCCCAGCGGTCAGCTCAGCCTGCTCCCTCTCTGCAGAGTCAGAGCTCAGGCTCCTGGCCCTCTTCTCCTTGGCTCTGGCATTCTGGAACCACACCTACAGAAGAGATTTGTATAAATGAATATCAAGTATACACAGTGAAAGCACATTTTCCTGAACAGATGATTTTTTAAAATCTATTTGTGATACATTATTTTATGAAGTCTTTTTTTGCACCATTTACAGTGAAACTCTACCTGCACCACTCGGTGAGGCAGGGCGAGCTCCTGGCCCAGGGCCTCACACTCGTGTCTGTTGGGTGTACGGTGGCTCCGATAATAGTCTCTGAGCTGGAGCACCTGGTAGTGGCTCATCTGTGTCCGCTGGCGCTGTTGCTGATGATGATGGTGGTGGTGGTGCTGCCTCTGAGTTAGTGTCTCGCCCCATTCAGAGCTTGGACCCCCAGAGCCCTCAGGACTAAGAGATCCTTGGTCAGCCACACTGGAGCCTTCCTCACATGGGTATTCCTCCTCATCTTCCTCATAGTCCTCTTCCTCCTCAGGGTTGTTAAGATCAGTGGTTGAAGAGTCAGAGGTTATGGATGGCTTCACGAGTAGCTCTTTGTTGCTGATGACAAAGCCAGGGTTTAGGATAGGATTAGAGGAGACAGATGGTCCTGGCCTGTCCAAGAGAGAGGACACAGCCATGCTCCCAATCTGGAGAGTGGGTCCATTACTCAGGGACAAGTTGTAGCCTGCTCTTTCAGCCTCTGCCCAGTGACGGGACCTCATATGGGCATCCAGAGCAGTCTTCACCTTGAAGAGAGCCCTGCAGAATGGGCAGCGCAGGTGGTTCAGACCCAAGCTGAAACTGGTTCCTGGCCCCATTGACCGGAATTGTCCTTTTCTCTCTCTGGCTCGTGTGTTCTGAAACCAGACCTGTGAAAGAAAAAAAGAGAAAAAAAAACACTGAGTACAACACAGGTCCTATGTCCTGTCCCAGCATGTATTGGGTGGAGAGGCAGGGACACACACTGGACAGGTCACCAGCCCATCACAGGGTGAATACATAGACAGACTAACACAGATACACAGACTACACTCATGCTCACATTCACACCTATGAGCAATTTTAGAGTCACCAATTCACCTGACATGCATGCCTTTTAGACTGTGGGAGGAAACCAGAGAACCAAACAACGTGCCACACAGAAAGAACCGGGATTATTTGAACTCAAGCTGGTTACTTGGACTCAATTACTGAGTACTTGACTTGGAAATTACCTTGGTGACTCAAACTCTGACTTGAATATTGAGGACTTGGGACTTGCCATGCATGCACACGCAGACACACACAGACACACACACACACAGTACCTGAACCACACGTCTCTTGAGGCCCACATCATGTGCAATGCTTTCCAGGACTCCTCTGGTGGGGTTTGAGTCCAAGCTGTAGCGCTGGTACAACACCTCCAGCTGCTCTGGGGTGATAGTGGTCCTCTGGCGCTTATCCTTCCGGTGCTCCTCCTCAATCTCTCTCCCACCCCCTGGAACCTCACAGCTGATCTCTGACATAACCTTTGAACTCTGCTTCATGGAGGACAGGGACGTTTGAGGGAGGCTGGCGTGGGTGTTGCTCGAGTGATCAGAGAGCGTGTTCTTAAGTTGCATGCTGTTCATGTGCGGAATCATAGGGTGCGTGGGGTTAGGGTGCATCTGGGACATAGCGCCTGACAGAAGTTGGCTGGCCATCAGGGTGTGGTTCGGGTGGAGCATCATGTAAGGCATAGTTCGGTCTGTGAAGCCAGAGTGGAAGAATTGGACTTGGGACTGGGCTGCCAGGAGGTGCCTCGTCTGATGCTCCTGCCACAGCTGGAAAGAAGGCAGTGACATGGGGCAGAGAGAACACTGGAACTGGGCCTGGGTTGGAGGTTGGAGTTGGTTCTGTGGCTGTGTTTCTGTGGATAGGCCAGGGGTGGCATCAGGCAGCCGAGGGTCGCTTGTTTCAGACTCTGGGGCAGAGGGGAGGTTGGGTGGAGTATGAAAAGGCTTTTCTACAGCTGGAGCAGAAGGAGGATGGTGTGTGTGTCCTTGGCTGGATTGAGATGTAGACAGGTTGATGGCTAGTGGTCTTTGAGAAGAGGAGGCAGAACTTGGCTGGGGTCTCTCTAGGGATTCTTCTGGCTGCAGCTGGAGCTCAAGTGGGGGAGAGGACAGTGTCTGCATAGCCTCAGCAGTTTCCTTACTCTTACTCTGACTAGCTGCGTCTAAAATTATATGTTGAGTTTGAACAAGACCCTGGCTCTTGTCAGCTTGAGATAAGGTTGTATTATCATCTTGTTTTGTCCTAATGGAGTTTGGCTCATCTTTGACTGGCGTGTGTTGGAGTGGAGAATCCAAAAGAACAGGTGAGTCAGGGTGGGTATAGTACTCATAGGTCAGATCCATGGAGTTTTCATTCTGACGGTCACCATGTCCTTCATCCCCACAGTCATCATCCTCATTCTCATCTTCATTCTTGTAGCAAGCACTTTTTTGCCTATGAATGCTGTCAGGCTGGTTCTTTCCCTCTACTCCATCTTCTGTCTCTCTGTCTTGATGTTTGCGGGCCCTCTGTCTGGCATTTTGAAACCACACAACAATGACTCTGTTAGGGAGTGACAGCAGAGAAGACAACCTGTCGTATTCTTCCTCTCTGGGGTAGGGAGTGGCCTCAAACACCCCCTGCAGAGTCTCCAGCTGTTGCTCAGTGAAGCGGGTACGGGAAGAGCGACGACCCCTATGGGGCTCTCCTCTCTGGGGATCTGCTCTTGGGGGCTGTGGGGAGTGGTTGGCTGGTAGGCCTGGGGACAGTGATGATGGGGGGTCTGTCAGAGACTGTGTTTGTACCACTTCCTCTCTGGACTCCTCCAAGGCTGTAGTGGGGGGGTTATTAAAATTGTAGGGGGAATCCTTGTCTCGCTGGCGCTCCTTAAACAAGGTGTTGCGGAACCAGTGTTTGATGACTTTGTGAGGCAGGCCAGACAGAGCAGACATCTTGTTGACATCTTCGTCACTAGGGAGGCTGTTAATATCAAAATGTTGCCTCAGAACACTCAGTTGCTCCTCAGAGATACGTGTCCGTGCTCTCTTACCCTGCTGTTGTTCAAGCAATGCTGGGCTCCCTTGGGGTTGTTGTCCTTGTAGTACAGGGCTGGGTTGCGATGGTTGACCTAGTAACGCAGTGTTGAGCGGCAGTGGTTGGCCTAGCAAAGCTGGACTGAGCTGAGATTGGTAGAATTTTGCCAGGTCAGGGGTCACACCAGAGTCCAACCAGGGCTGGGACTGGAGAGCCACAGACTGCATCACAACAGGAGAGAGGAGAGGCAACTCCATGGGAAAGGGCATGGGGGGCAGCGGGAGCTTAGGTAAAGGCAATGGGGGTATGGGAAGTTGGGGCAAGGCAAGAGGGAGCATAGGTAGTTTAGGTAAGGGGAGAGGTGTTTCCTTGGCATGGGATGTAGTTTGAGAGGTGGTTGGAGCACAGGTGTTTGGAGTGGGCCCCTCCTGTTGTGGTTGAGAAGGAGATAGAGGAGGGGAAAGTGAAGGGGCAGTTGGTGTTAGGTCAGTGGCAGGAGAAGACATTTGAGGTATTGGATCTGAAACTGACGAGGCAGGTGACGGTGGGAGGGTTTTAACTTGGGTCTCGGCTGCTTCTGGTGCTGGCTCTGGGGCTGGATCAGGGGCTGCGGCTTGGGTGGCAGCAGCTGAAGCTGAAGTCTCCCCAGATGTAGGCTGTGTGAGAGGGTACAGTCGGTCATATTGCAGTCTGTACTCTCTGGAAAACCTCTCCAGCACAGTAGTGGGAAACAGCAGCCTGTGAATATACTCCTGGTGGCTCTTCAATACCAAGGCATCTGAAAAAAGCTTACCACAGTCTTTACACTTTTCTCCTTCCTCACAGCATTTCTTTTCCCTGTTTGCAGATTCCTCTTGTTTGTTCTCCTTTATCTGCTGCAGCAACCTTTCCACCATTCCATTCTCAGCTTCTCCTTGACTGTTCTCCTTCCACCCTTCCACCTTTACATCTTGTAGTTCCCTGAACTCATCTCTCTCTTCCTCTGAGCATACTTCCATCTCTTTGATACCAGAGCTCTCCAGCCCCTCTCGTACCACTTGGGCTGCTATTTTTAACTGGTGTCTCTGTCTATTCTGTATATATTGGAGTGCCAACTCGTAGCCATAACTCTGCAGCAGGGCTCTGACAGGCCCTCCATTCACAGCAGCATAGGGCACTCTGGGAGGAGGACACTCCAATCCAAGAAGGTTAAGGGAGGAGCCATCAGTTTCTTCCTTTTGCTTCTCAATTTTAACAGTAGGGACAGAGGTTTCTTCTTTCTCTTCCTTGAGACTAGATGTACTGTGTTCTCTCTCTATCTGGTTCATGGAGGAGCCGCTGCAGCCTGCCTCCACCTTGGCCTCACATTTCACATGATCATTTGGTTGGGTTACAGCTGAGTTTGAACTTTGCCTCTGGGTTTGTTCCTCCTCTATTTGAGGTGGGGATTCTTTCATAGCATCTCTCCTAAGCTGTTCTGTTGAAATAGAGTTGGCAGTGTCTAACTGGCTAAGTTCTAAACTCTTAAAAGTTAACTCTGGGTTAAGCTTCATGTCTCCAGAGAGGTAGAAGGGCAGAAGAAGTTGCTGTTGCAAAGAGATCAGGTTGTCTGGTGCCAAAGGGAAGTGTTGTTTCAGGAGACTGTCTGGTCCTAATGGAAGATGCTGTATCAGTGCTGAGTTGAAGAGCTGGGACTGGAGCAGGGCTGTGTGCTGTTGTAACTGTGCCTGGACCTGAGCCTGGGCTAACTGCTGCTGTTGCATTAGCATTAGATGGTTTCTCGATGCTAGCAGCTCTGCCACTCTCTTTTTAGCCTGCTGGTTGTCAGCTTTGCCAGGGAGGGTTAGCTGGGCCTCAACCACTGAGCTGGGGCCTAATAAAGAAGAGTTGGAGGGACTTACTAGGTCTGGCCTCTTGGTGGAATACAGATTCTTTGAATTCTCTTCTCTGGTGCTAGCAGCCTGAGAGGCTGGAGTCTGTGGTGCTGGGTTCTGAGCAGCACGTGCTCTAGTCTGGTGGAGAACAGAGCGGAGATGTATGTCCAGTGTGGAACTCTGGCTGTAGCCCACTCCACACAATCGGCAGCGGTAGGGTCTGGGGTCTGGGCCCCGGGGAGCCTCTGGGGCAGCAAGACCTGGACCAGAGTCCTGCAGAGCTCGTCTGGCCCGGTGGAGATGGGAGACAGAGTTATAGTGGACCAGAAGAATGGTCTTCTGAGTGAAGGATTCAGAACATATGGTGCATTTATAGGGCCGGGATGGATCCAGATAGCGGTCCATGGTGGGGTTGGAGCCCTTTTTGACATGAAAGCTGAAACTGGGTTCTGATCCAATTTCCTCCTGTGGCCCTCTCTCTGGCTCCATTAAGTCCTCCTCACCTTCAGCTTCAGCTACCATATCCTTCTCTTCAATCTTCCCTTCCTCTCTTTGTTCATCTTTTCCCTCTACCCCCAGTGCTTCAGCTTCCTCTTCATCCTCACCCTCTCCTGCTTCTTGGCCCAATTGAGGTGACAAACTAATGTCTTGTTGAACTGAACTCGTACTCTGCTCCAGGTGTGTTTGGGCTGCATGAGACAGTAAGAGTGTATTCAGCCCGTGTGTGTTTTCCAGCTGTGCGTGTGTGTTCTGCATGTGTCTCTGCAGGGCCTCCTGACTGCGACAGCGTCTGGAGCAGAGGGGACACTCTGTCGCCGCCCTCATGGCATGGTACTGCCAGTGCCGCTGGAGCTTTTCCTCCGTGGGGAATGCCAGGCTGCACCTGCTGCAACGGAACCGGTAACCATGGCGATCGGAAGGGGGAGGAGGGTCACTGGATGGGGAGTTGGGCGGGGAAGAGGGAAGGGAGGAGGGAGAGACCTGTGTGGGGGACTGAGGAGCCAGTCTGCCATTGGAAGGGTAAGCAGTGGTGTCTTCCAGGGGTGGGGTGAGTAGAGCTGTGACATCTTTGGGTGCGGCTACATCTCCCTCAGTATTCTCCGCTGACATGCCTGCAAAATGCACACAAAACTGAGTGTGAATTTGAAAAAAATACTTAAGTCTATTGTACTACAATAAAAACTTGAAACACTATTTAATTGAAGTTTTTTTTTTGCCATGAGCTGAATCAAAAAGTTTGGTGTAATACTACTAACACCACATAGATATGGATTTTAACGTGGATTCTAACCGTTGTTTTTCTGTGAATCAGCAGGGGGATTAGCAGTGTGGGAACCATTTGAACTGTTATTTTTGTTATTTTTCTGAGAGTTATTTGTGAGAGAGTCCGTCTCTGTCTGTTCTCTGTCGGGATCCGTCTGTTCATGAGGCTCTGGTTGTTCCATGGATGGTGTCACCTGGAAAAAAGAAAAAGTAATCACCTGTCATTTTGGGTCTGCCAAGTAGACTTAATGTTATTTTCTCTATATATAGTTTTAAAAAATATTGGATGTTACCCTATTTTCTTAATCCAATATTATGAATAAAATATATTTAATTGTACAGTATAATAGCAAGCAAATGGCAAGATGTATAATCAGGGAGTGACTGCACTCTCTGTCCTAATATCATAAAACATTTAATTGTGTGAATATGTAAGGGTATAGTTATATCTTACACCTGCCTGTACAGCACTGTGTGCAGCTAAGCAAATCTATTTGGTAAGAACTGTATATGGGGGAAGATATGTGGGTCTGCCCTTCAGCTCCAACGACATCCCTCCAACATGCCCCGAGGGTTTAATAAAACTTTACTGAGCTGAATAATGAATTTATTTAAAATCGTTCTTCATATAGAAAACCCCCATCTCCGCAGCTCCGAGCACTGAGTGCAAGTACTATATCTGTGTGAGCAGCTAGCTAGCCTAAGGAAAGGATGGACAGCTAAAGATGAGATTTACATGACAAGAGTATTCTCTGAGTAACAGCTTCATAAGAGAGAGTGAAGAACAATCACATAGACACACGTGCACACGCGCACACACACACACACACACACACACACACACACGCACGCTCACTCGCACACGCACACACACACACACAACCCCCGCGGAGGCTCGCAGAGTGGCGGAGAGGAAAGAGCAACACCGCTAAGAAGCACGAGAGAG
>CABFOP010092954.1:0-13578 GCA_900683385.1 Anoplogaster cornuta | reverse complement strand
CCGAATGAAATGATTGGCCAGACTACGTGTCTGTTAACGTTACCTTCAGCTCTAATTAAATGATTAGATGATCCATTTGGCTGCAGTGAAATGATTGGCTGGCGTACCCGGGCGTTACTTCCTACCGCTTCCATTGCACAACATCAGCGGTAAACCAGAGTCGAGTAATTAACACTGTTTAATACTGGACTATGGTGGAGAGGACTTCTGTCGCTAAAAAACACTAACCAAGATACAACGGACAAGCAGAGTTCTGGACACCACATTTACAACACTCGTCTTCACGTCGGTGAACTTCGTAATTCGTCATTCTTTGGTTGCTGAAAACCGAGGAAAGGATTCAGGAAATTAACGAGCCTTAACGAGGAAGCCGCGCTTCGCCGCGCTTCGCCACACTTCGCCGCGCTTCGCCACACTTCGCCGCGCTATGGAGTTTTGTACTGAAACACCATAACCGAACTATATTGGACAAGCGGACTTCTGGACACCACATTTACCACACCGGTCCACATTTCGGCACCGTGCGGCGCAACTCTTCGGTCGCAGTTAATGAGGTAAACAAAGAACTTTCAGAATTGCTCATACTACCTTTAATTGTGGAAGGATAGCACTGAAGGCCTATGTGTAAAATACACGGCCCGCCACTGATTAAACCAGTAGTGTGAAGTCATGCCACAGACTCATGCAGTTATGTGCATGTTAAGTTGAAACTCAGTGATTGTCGACACAAGAGGTTTCGGCTTAGATAAATTGGTTAAGAAGAAGGAGAGGGGTGGTCACGATTGGGTGTCAAAGTTTAGGTTGTCCCGAGTATCCTAACTGCTGACCTGATCGGTATTAGAATCGCTCTTTCATGCTAGCTCTGAAATCAAGACGAACCGCGGCCCCACAGGGACTTTCCCTGTGTAAAGCTTATCTGATAAAACAGGACTATCAAAGGAGACTGTTAAACTGTAGTTCTCTTATTGGCCCTTTGAGAGGATAAGAAATGCTTTCAGTGCACCCTACTTGGACCTCAATTATGATTGAGCAAATCTTGCAATCTCTCTCATTCACTGGCGTTTGGCCTACAGGTGTTAAGATCTACTGGGAGTTGAAGTCCAGATGGGTCAAGCATTTAGCATTTGTGCCGACAGGTCAAGCTGTATCACACAGAGCTACAGTATATTATTGACTTTTAGGATTTATCGACCAACTGTCATTGCACCAATTTCTTGAACATCCAATTTGTATGATATTTACCAAAATATCTATATAGGGATCATTGTTGTCCTTTGACAAAGACATACATGCTGCCGCTTGCAGAGACAGCTGGGCAAGTAGTTGGCTCGGAGTTGGGTTATAGGCAAGGACTAGTGACACTATAGTTGTCATCTTACCTGCATGGCAAAAGTCCAGATGACTCCCTCTTTACTGTTAATTGCCCTTCTGAGACCGGTTCCCTGTACATTGTCTAATCAGGCTAGAAAAGTACCATAAAAGCATTGTGGTTGGTTTCTGCAACATTTAATACACTAATTCTAACTAAAATAGTACTAAAGTAAATGGTAAATGTAAATGGTACATATAGCTATTTGAGACTTTACATGGCTTTAGTTAATTTGGGTTTATTTTCCAAATGTCACACTGTAGCCTACATGTTTCCCAATACACTGTGTTCATGAAGATGGGGCATAGAGCAACAGTAGTAGTCAACTGAGAAGAATTCTTCTATGTTTCGATTTGTGTATCTTATCTTCTAGGTGGTGAAAGTGTACAAAGCAGGGATCCAGCAGACCTTGGACATCCTGTTCCTGAGAGGTGGTGTGGAGTTTATAACAAGCTCTGACACTGTGAGCAGGGACTCTGCTGAACGCACCCTCATCGCCTGGGACTACCAGACCACAGCCAAGGTCTCCAACCAGATTTACCATGTAAGGCGATCTGTGTGTGAGCGAGAGATAGATTAGAGATATATGTAGAGAGAGAGAGAGAGAGAGGGACAGAGATAGGGAAAGATGGAGAAAAGGAGTAATAGGTATATGTGTGTGTCTGTCTGCTGCAACTAAGGCTAGAAGATTCATTCTCAGTCATTTTTTTATAGATGGGATATAAGAACCTTTTTATGGCAAATTATTTTCAGTTTTTTTGGTTTTAAAGAAATGATCATTCCTTAATTGATGTTATTGTAATTGAATTTAGCATTTGTTATACAGGACTGAGTTCCATAAGTCTTTCATGCTACTTTGTGTATGTGTACTCTGTGTATTTTGTGTGAGTATTTTAATGTACATCTGAATATTATGCTTAACTAAAATAATAGATTAGCTGACATACAGATGCCCTTTTGACCAGCACCAGTGACAGTAAATGGCTTGAATTATTTTCCCTCCACTCATTTGACCTCTAGGAGAAGTACACGTGCCCCAGCCTGGCTCTCCACCCAGTGGAGGACTCCTTTGTTGCCCAGACCAATGGGAACTACGTGGCAGTGTTCTCCTCCCAGCGGCCCTTTAGGATGAACAAGAGGCGGCGATATGAAGGACATAAGGTCAGTAAAGAATGTGGCCTGGGGAGGAGGGGGTGTTGCATAAGCCTGATCAATCCAGAAAAGCATCACATTCTGATCTATACACCACATGCACAAGCACACAGACACACATCTGTGCACACATCACATGCACGGCAGGTTGGCCTAGCGGTTAGAGAGACCGACCCATCACCGGTTTGATCCCCGGCACCACCAGGAGGGTGTATTCCAGCTGTGAGCTGGTGATTGAAAAAAATGACTGGTGTCACAGCTATGGTGCCCACCAACACTGCCGATGTGCCCTTGAGCAAGGCACTTAACCCCACAAAACTGCTCCAGGCGTGCCGTCCTCTGCCCTCTGACCTGAAAATGCATGTGCATGTGTGCTGTGATATGTTGTGTGTATATCTAGTCAGGGGTGTGCTGAAAAATAATTTCACTGCATGTATGTGGTGAATAAAGTTCATTCATTCATTCACGCATATCTGTGCAAAGGCAGTCACATAGAAGCATTCACATAAATCAAATACATTTCATAAACATAAGCCACACACCACACAGTTGACATGTCTATACTTTATAGCACTCATAGGCTCTGGTGTTTCTTCTACAGCACCCCCAAAACAAACTCGCTAAATAAAATACAATATTTCTATCGAGTCTGTCAGATACTACTCAAGGCATATTGAAAAGATGCTGTGGAGATTATAGTGTTCTTTCATCTTATAAGAAAACTAAACAAGGATGGGAAACCAGCTAGAACCTTTCTTTTCCTTGTTGTTTTTTTCAGTGAGCTTCCATGTCCACCATTGTAATGTATAGTAATGACCAATGTTTTAAATGATAAGTTTGCATTTTTCAAAAGCCTGAAAAGAGGATATTCATACATTGACAATTGACTTTATTTTCAATGTCACAAACAGAATGGGAAATCTTACTTAGAAGATTGGCATATACAGTATATAAAACTAGCACTACTTCAACACATAAGTGAGGACTTCAGATTAGCTAGCATTCTCTGGAACAACAAGGCGGTTATCAATGACTGCTTGAATTTAGTACAGAAGTTAGCTCGCTGTTCCCTTAGTAAGGCCTATCAGGCAGTGGCCTCCTACAAGGCTGCCAATCGCCGGCACCGCTCTTTCTGTAATGAGTCAACTGCAGGTGATAAGCACACTGTACCACATGATAAGCCTGAGCCAATGAAAATGCTGCAATCCACACACTTCTCTGCTCAGACCAGTTTAGAATCCTAGCTGTTATGAGCTGATCAAACTGGTTGCAAGCTGCTTTGAGCTGGTTGAACTAGTAGCTTGAGCTGCTAGCTGACATCAGCTCTATTCTATATTGAAGAAGACTTTTCAGACAGTACATCTGTGTTAGTAACCAGTGTATAAAAGCTGTAACACCCTTGAGGATGTCCATTACTGTGATTATGGATACGTCTGTGCAGCCATCACCATCATGCCCCTAATCACAGTAACAAATGCATTCTTTGCTTCTATACCAAATAACAGACACTCATGACGGGCGGATTTCCTAAGATTAATATTCAGATAGGCCAATGAGGTTAAGCACCTGTTTTATTTGCTGATTTGACAGTGTTACTGCCTTAAAACCTATTCCTCACTGGGTCACAATGCTTACAATACAATATATTATGCTGATGCTAATACTATTAAGGCTTTTGGTGGAAAGTGGTGCTATGCAGCATGACTAATGTATAGTCTTGTTCTAGGTGGAGGGATACGCTGTGCAGTGTGAGTTTTCTCTGGACGGAACTATTCTGGCGTCAGGGAGCTCCACCGGCTCTGCACACTTCTACGACTACCACAATGCTCGTATGTTACACACTCTCCATGCCCACAGCCAGCCCTGCCTGTGTGTGTCTCAGCACCCTGTTCTGCCTGCCAGTGTGGCCACTTGTGACTGGGGTGGCGAGGTCAAGGTCTGGCATTGAGAATGGAGGAGTAAATATGGACTAAATTGCAAGGAGAGGTAGCGGGTTGGCTGAGAAAATCAGATGGAGTACTGTGTATTAGACAAGAAACTCCCACTCACGAGTGCTTCCATCTTTGGGGACTTCATCTCTCATAAGAACTTGGCAAAATGCTGGCACTTGTTCACTGTTATCCTTTGTGAATCTACTGAAGCAGAATTAATTTGAAGAGTTGGAAAAAAAAGTTCCACCTACCTCTTGAAACCATCTGAAAGCCTCCCACATTTTCATTTCATTCCCCTTCGTATGAATTTGTATCTAAAGATGGTAGTATGAGGACAACTTAACAAAGACACTAATGTGTAGATTTTACTGTAAGTAGGTTAGCTCGTCTTGCATTGTTTTGACATCCTGTACTCCTGGTGGGTGAGGTGCAGTCAGGGCATGTTACATTGCAGAGGATCAAAGGAAGTTTATTCATAATTAACATTTCAAAGAGTGAAATGTTGTGGGTATTATCATCTAAAGTGGTAGGCGGCAGGCAAGCAGACTCTTGTCAGCTGCGGGCACGCACGCGCACTCACAAGACATCATTGCTTTTATAGTCTGCTTTGCACTCCAAATACAACAAGGGACTGATACCTTTTGTCATTTTTGTCATCATCCCACTCTTGAAGATTTTTGTCAAAAGCAAAATAATATTTTGTCTTTGGGCATTTTGTAATCAAAGTTGATTTTAAGTGCATACTGTGCAGGCACATCTCTTTGCTCCATGACTCTTTGTCCTGTCTCTTTCTAACATGATATGAATGTGCATCATAAAGAAACAAAAACTATAAAACCTCTGTCAAAGTAATGGCAACTTTTCTCTCAATTCTGCATTTCAACAAGAGAGCATTTAAGGGCCGACTGTGCAGTACTTGCTTGTGATCATTAAAGCATCTTATTGACTATCCAGTAACACCTTGCTGCTGCTGCTGCTGCTGAGGGAAATTCTAATAGCTCAATGTTGTTTAATTTATCGATGCCCTATTTCTCTCACTTCCCAGCACTGTTATTTATTTAAAATATGTCTTAGAAAATATCTTAATGGGTATACCCATAGGAGACTGTGATGTATTGCCTGACACTCATCTTTATTAAGTAAATAAACATACAGAAAAAATATATAACCATGCATCAGACAGAGACACATTGACATATAGACAGCTGGCCTGTTCCCCCTGGAATAGGGCCGGAGGTAGACCAGGACAGCACTTCAGCCTCCTCATTCAGGGTCAAAACATTAGATAAATAGAACATCAACTGAAACTGGATAGAAAATAGTCATACTGTAATAATAATTATGTATGTATATACTGTACCTCTTTTTTTACATTACATCCACAACAAAAATATTCTCTCAATCCCCCTGTGGTTGAGTTTAATTTCAAGCCACTATTACCTTTCTGAAATCTATACATCAAAATGCCTGAGCATATCATTGGGGACATTTACTATGGCCTGTATGACACATCATTACCTTCATAAACATGACAAGGTCGAATGGAAGAGATGCAGTTTTAACATCTTTAAAACAGCCTTTAGCCATCGCCCGATCTGCAGGAATGGGAGAGGTAGAAGCATGATGTTCCAAAAATCTGTGACTACTAGTGTGCAAAGCTCTGCTACTTTTATTTAGCTCATCCCTGTCGCTCATTCCTCTCAGATCTATAGAGCTATCTGGGCAGCAATAAATTCTTCAAATTCCATCTATCTCGCATAAATCATGCGAAAGGGCACAGCAACAGTAGCAGGTGTTCCAGTGTGTCCAGATGGCCCACACAGCAACAACAGCCTGAGGTCAGGGCAGCAGGACAGCCTCATTGCCGAGGCCAACCACAGTGAGTGAAGAGGTGCTCTTCATTTAGCATAAGGCAGCGTTCTACTTAGCTTGCTTGACTCACCAACAGCAAAGGATGTCTTTGTCTTTGCCACATTCTATATATACACTCACCGGCCACTTTATTAGGTAGCCTACTCCTGCTCATTAACGCAAATAGCCTGCTGCTCCAAACAGAGAATAATGTGCCTGCAACTGTGGCTGGTGAAGTGGTTTAGTTTTTCATTCAATCTAACAGTATGTGTGATCTAAGAGACTTTGACCGTGATAGACTTGTTGGTTCCATCATCTCAGAAACTGCTGCCCTCCTGGGCTTTTCACACACTGCAGTCTCTAGAGTTTATAGAGAATATTGTGATGAACAAAAAACATCCAGTGAGCGGCAGTTCTTTGGCCAAAAACACCTTGTTAATGAGGTCAGAGGAGAATGAGCAGACTTGTTCAAGCTAACACAAATGCTCAAACAGCTCTTTACAACAGTGGTGTGCAGAAGGACACCTTGTTGAATCCATGCTGCAAAGAATTCAGGATGTTCTGGAGGCAAAATAGGGTCCTACCTGGATAGGTGTACCTAATATAGTGGCCGGTGAATGTGTGTGTATATATATATATATATATAGCCTAAGGGAGCATGTTGATTTGATAAAGCACACTTTGTCTTTTCATCATTTGTGTCTTGTTAAGTGTGAGTTATACCTTTTGAATACACTTTCCTATTGACCCTTATTGTGCGTACATTACTGAACTGCCAGCTAGCCCGGTTAGTTGTCCAATTAATCTTTCCTAAACAAACTGCTTTTGTTTAGGTTTGTCCCAGCAGTGTAGCTAGTGCCAACAATGTTTAAGGGTTTCTATTAGGGTAGGAATTTAGCTGCTAGTTATACTGTATGTGTTATATCTGACAGTAAGTACATACACTGTAACAGTATTGTACACATAGATATACATGTACACCATTGTCAGATGCTGAAAAGAGCATTCCATTCACTGAACAGAATTAAGGCAAATTCACGAGTGTCGTGGTATGAAGGTAACTGCTGTGCAATACACCCACAGATTTCATGATCTGTACTAATTTTGATACAGAAATAAGAAAAATTTAAGACCAAATTTATATATTGTTTCATTTGTATAATTTGATTTGGGTATTATTATGGTTTGCCGGATTAGCCAGTGTGCAATCTAGCATCAGGAAGGAACCCTATTATAAATGGTGTCTCTTGCTCTCAAGGATATTTCATTGTATTTTAATAAAATACATATTTTCTAATATCTCTCACAAAACCATTCCCTTCAATGAGTGGTGCTTGCAGATATTGTCCGTATGAGAAACAATTTTACTAGAAATATGTTTTTCCAGTTTATATGCATTACACAGCATGCACTTTGTTTAATAGAAAATAGAGAATGGAAATGTGTATTTAACAGCCTGCAGTCAGCAGGGTCCTCTATACATAATGGATAGCCTTCCCTTTCTCAAACATCACGTTAATTATATCTAGATTTGTAGGAAGGGGACTTTCTCAGGAGCTTCTCTATCACACTATTAAACACTGCCTATTGCATTTTCCATACTTTATATTTTAGAACAGAAATGAATGGTCTCTTGCTGGTTTTACTGACAATACTTAATGCCAAAGATAGAGCAGATAGCACAGTACATTCATGTATCTGTTTCTAGGTTGCTGTTCTTTGTTGATGTGGTTATACTTCTTAGGGATTGTGGGCTTATCCCAATGGCTCTAAACTGTCTAAAATAAATAATATTGAAACAAAACATTTTCTCTCAGATAGCTACAATCTATCATGACTTAAATATCTCAATAGAAAAAAAACAAGTGTTGCATTGCAGACTGCATGAAACGTGCCTTGGCTAAGATACATAAAACAACAACATCTTAACACCCCATCACGCCAAGTACGTGTTTGCCGCAGGGAACTTTGGAGACATACAACAGTACAGTACAGTACGGTAAGTTAGGAATCATTATCATCATGCATAAAATGAAGAGCTTTGTTCTTTCCACTCAGTTCAGCAGTGTACCATACAGCTGTGCCTTGGTCAAACTGTCCTTCCTCGTCAGTCCTGTGCTACCAAATCTTTGGTATCTTGGCGAGCTCTTCTTTGGGAGTGCGGGGCCGATGCTGAGAGCAGAGCTGGAGCTTGGCCGAGGCCGGGAGCTTGGCCTGGGGCAGGGATAGTGTTGGAGACTAGAGGCTTCTAAGGAGCTTTCGTGTAAGGACTCGGCTGAGCTGTCTGCGCTCAGATTTACATAGTCCTTCTTGGTGCTACCTCCTGCTGTTGCTCCCCCACTGCTCTCCTTCTCTTTAGAGCTCCCTGGGAGGAACAGACTACACTCTGAGTCCTGGCTATCATCCTTGGCCCTGTACAGTGCAGGGGCTTTCTCCTGCTTACGATGCCCCAGTCCTGGATGCTTGGAACTGGGACAGGGACTGGGGCTGCGGTTGGGCGAAGGGGGACCCACAGCAAAACACTGGTCCAGCACACGGCTGTGGAAGACGTCATCTCCTTCTTGGAAACTGCTGTAGAGGGGCCCCACTTTGACCTTACTGGAGGGGCCCATGGCAAAGTGCCGCTCAGAGAAGCTGTACGGAGAGACACGACCCGCGAGGTTACGATAGGAAGACGAGAAAGTGTTCATGTCGTCCACGCTGAGCTGCCTCCAACGGCTGCTCAGCTCATCCTCAGAGACCTGGACATCACCTCTGCTGTCCTCCCCTCCACCACGCGCTTGGCCTAACCCAAACGTTGAGCCCATACTGTGGGAAGAGGCCAGGCGAGGGGTGCTGGAATGGTACGGTTCACTGAAGCATGATGCTGTCCGTGTGTACGCTGGTGAGTTGCCTTTCTGCGGGGTCCTGGGGGGCGCCATGTGCTGGATGCTGAGTGACTTGGGGAAGCTTGGGCTGTCTTTGTCATAAGAGGGCATGCTTTTGCGCTCATATTCCCCACTACCACCATCTCGCCAGTCCATATAGAGAGCCTGGTGCGAAGAGGATAAGGTGCTGCTGGCGGTGCGCCCACAACCTCCACTAACTCCCCCCTTCTCGTCCGATGCAATGCTGACACTGGAATAGGAACTGGAGGCAGGGAGGGAGCCGGTGCCAAACTCGTCGTGGTGGTGGAAGGAGGATGGGGGCTCATGGTGGGAGAAACTTCCCGAGTGGTAGGCCTCTTCATCTGGGTTGCTGTCAGTGGAGTTCTGAGCGTGGAGCTGGTGCAGCCCGGTACCGTGGAGGTCAACACTCTGCCTGCGACCTGTGTCTTGCCAGCGTTCAGGGCAATAGAGGGCTGTATCGCTGCAGTACAGGTCGGAGGTCTTGTTTGAGAGGCGGCGGTTCAGGTGATCGGTGCTTCCTGTTCCTGTGAGAAACACTCCATCCTGGGGCACAGGGCTGGGAGAGCGTGTCACTGGGCAACTGCTTCCTGGTTCAGGCTTTTCCAGGACCTTGGCGATTATGGTTGTGGGCACGGCATCCGAGTAAGTGGAGTGGCACATTGCCATGGTGGCTCCACTACCATGGTGATGTTTCTCGATGTGAGAACTGACACGTTCCTGGAAATCCAGTGGCAGCTGAGCGAAAAAGACAAAGACACAAACGAAGGTTGATGAAGAGGGGAATAAACAAAAATAAAACATGTTTTGTAGAGGTATTTTAAAAAGTGTTATAGCTGCTGAGATGTTCCCCAGATTTGGTCATTAAACCTCCCTGTAGTTAAGAATTTATGAAAAGTCTTACATTAATCATTTCTCCAATCTTTTCTGATGGTTTCACTTATGGTATTTTTAGTGCTGTTCCTCACAGATTCCAATCCATAATTCTGGTTTAGAAAGAAGTAAATTCTTCCAGCCCTCGCAGTGCAGACCAGTTCATGTACCCAAAGGGCTTGCACTACTCAGCCCTCCTAATAAACCTGTCAGAAATTTGCTGAACACAATTTTTCTTGTTTGTTTTTTTTGGTGTTTTTTTTTAAATTTATGTACATTTTTGTTTCGGTCATGACTTGTTGATCTTATTTTCTTCTGTCCATTTTTCAGTTGTTTACATTTACGTACAAAGGAACATGATTAAGATATTGGACCATGTTCCTCACATTTCTTGAAGCAGCTACTGAGTTATTACTTCGACAAAAATTAATATTCCTTCCCAAATATTCTGTTTCTCGCTCAAAAATCAGCTAGAGGATACAGCTTTCAAACTGCCACCCCCTCCACCACACACACAAACACACACAGCATCTGGCCATGTCGGATTCGCTCGGGTCTGAAAAAACTTCCTGTCAATTACAGACTTTCTTTCTGTCTATTAATAGCAGGTCAGGATCAGGAAGAACAGTTCCTGTCACACTGAGTTTTCTCTTTGATTGTCTCCACACATTCTTTTTTCTCATCTTTTTCCTCTTGCTGCTCTGCTTTCTCAACCAATATGCCCTCATTCCATCTCTGTCTCGCTCACTCCTCTTTCTTCTGTCTACCATCAAACACATATCAGCTCTGCGGGGAATGGCTTAGATTCAAATTAAACCAGTGCTCTGCGTCTCCAGCTGGGAATAGAAAAAAGATAAAATACTGACATGGCTTTGTTAAGAAATAGAAGCTTACCTCGGCATAAAACAACCAGCGTGTTTTAAGTCTGAGCTATTTTTAGCAACCACTGCCTCTCCCAGAGGGAATAGAGAGGGAAAGTAGGTGAGGCAGTAGGGGGAGCATGACAATATAGCCAACTATGTGCTCCCTCTGAGCAGCACCAATTGATATCTGAGGCACATCTTAATTAACAGGCATATGCTATAATTCTTCAGTATTAATCCATGTGAAAGTGTACAGATCTGTAGGTCCCTTTGTTCATTATTAAAATGAACGCTTGGCTGAGTTATAGATTTCCCACATACTGATATTGATCATCATTGTTTGAAGCATTCCAGCAATTCAGTGTTTTTTTGCATCTCCCTCCAGTATTGAGTAAAGCCAATAGTTCAAGTCAAAATGTTTGTAAGGGCTTTTACATACTTCCATTTATTATTATTATTATTAAGAAATAGGAAAAAATGAAACTAGACAATATAGAATCAGCAAATATCTAGAAATCTAACTATCAAGGTAAGGTCTTTCTTTCATAATATAGTTGACAATGATCAAAATAATCAAATGTATTGGGCACTTCAATCAATTATGTACCCTGTTAGATAGTATAACTTTTGTTATAATATGAATAAGGTTTCCTCTTAATCCATCCTTTCATCCATTCATTGTGCACAGACAAGATCAGAATCCAGACAGATCGCACTTCAGATAACAGACCTTCACCAATCAATTGTGCAAGCTGCTCTTTCAGGACTCACTAAGACTTTTAATAGGACAGCGACACAGTAAGGGCAACGTTTGCATTACAAGAATAATGCATCCAGGATATCAACTTCACAGGTTCTGGTGAATATGATAACGTTTTATCCGTTGAATTTAATTTAATCTTCAACGTTCTGCTACTATGTGAATGAATAGCCAACAGGAACACAAAAAAATTTAAAACTGCATTTCAATGGTTTGAAATGGAGTTTAAAACCCATGTCAGCATACTACTTGAGTAACTGGATTGGTTGCAACACAAATTTGAATTGACACCTCGTCATGCTACTCATAGCTTATATTTGTGCATTCTTTGGAGCAGCGTTGGAGAACTCACCTCAGACATCTTGTGGGCTCTGTAGTGAGACTTGGAGCACTGCAGCAGCTGGGCAGCCAGGTTGCAGTCTTTCCTGTACAAGTCCTGGAAGTGGCAAAAATATCATCCATCACTAAATTCACGCTCTAAAAACTTGTTTGGCAAAGTGGAGCAGAGTGGTGGTGGGATGGTTTGAGTGCTAAGCTTGTTATCACAGACTTACCAGTTTTATTGACTGCTGGTAAAAAAAAACTAGCTGGGGAATTTGAATGAGCCACCACCATTAAGGTTCCTGTAAGCAAGCCATGTAATCCCCAGCTGCTTTAGGGGATCTGCTCAGTAGCAAGCCTTCGGTAGTACTGGGCATCTCCCAGACCATGAATATCTGTCAGTGAATTTTTCACAGATATTCATGGCAAGGAGGGCAATGCTGGAAAAGCGCATACATGCTCATCAAATCTTCCATTGGTAAAAGTTAAAAAAAATCCCAAGTGGAGGATGATCTACAGAATCAGTTGTAATTCCAATAGGTTTAATTTTCAGATATGGTTTCAGAACACTATGAAAGACTCAAAATGTTGCATAGCATCGTTATTCCATCCTCCAGCTGATTTTTTTCATTTTCATGAGTCAAGACCACAGACAGCCTAGTCCAGTTAATCAATGGAACAAACAAACTCATCTGTTGAACTGCGTAAAAATCCATCAGTTAGGAAAACAGCTTTCTTTCACCCTGGGGCCCCTGGAGTCAACGTTAAGGGTCTGGAGCATCTTATTAGCTCTGCAGAACCTTTTCACTTGTAATACATCTCCTATCCGCCTAGCACAGTCTATGCTAATTTCATTAGAATTGTTTGATACACGCCTTCCACTTATCTGCAGCCTCAAATCTAATAAGCTCTTCTTTCTTTGGTGATATTGTCACCTTTCTGAAGTTGGCTGTGGAGTGAGGGTCTGACTATATTTTTGCATGGAAAATTGTGCTTGTGTTGGATACTGGCACTACATTTTGTTGTCAGTGTTCCTGTGTCTTTGGCTGCATTTGTGTGTACAGTTAGTATTCTCTCTCTCTCTCTCTCTTCTTCATTTATTATGGAGCAAAAAGGTTTGGCATCTCTGAGAAAAGGAAGAAGCTAGAGGTTGAGGTAGTTAAATCCATGAGCCAACAAGAGACAAGAGACAGCTCAGGAGGCAGTGGATGAAGGCTACAGAAGTTGAGAAGGAAGGTATTAATAGTTTGCAATCAGATGTGAAGGAACAATTGGCAGTGTTAAGGAGAGTAGAGAACATTAGAAGAAAATAGGAAAAAGAAAGAGCGAGCTTGAATAGAATTCTACAAGGATCCATTTTGATTTGTGAAGTCATTATTTAGTAAGGAGAAGAATGGTAGCCTTAGGGCATCGAAACAGGATCTTGAGGGATATTTGGAGGAAGTGCACAGAGATAGGGAAAGGTTGAGAGAGCTCACACTCCCCCCTGAGATTCCACCTATTGGTGAGATAGACAGTCAGTGTGATGTTAGCCCACCAAGGTGGAAAGAGGTACAAGAGATAGTAAGGTGTG
>CABFOP010092927.1:0-13522 GCA_900683385.1 Anoplogaster cornuta | reverse complement strand
ATACAGTAGGTGCCCTTACAATGGGATAAACTTGAGGTTCCCTACAGGTGCCTTTCTGATGAAAACTCATGAAGTACCCTCTTAGATGCCCTTCCAAGTGAGAGGCAGAAAAAATTGGGGGAAAAGTAATGCAAATTACCTAAAACATAGCATGAACATATCTATCCCTGTGTTTTTCTTTGGGGGTGTTTGTGAAATAATCATTTTAAAGGTGTATTGTTCCCTGTGTGTTTTTATCATAGAGGTGTGGTTATACTTTTAATCTGGATCGCCTAGCCTACATAATGTTAATATTATTCAAGGATGAAGACTATTTCACCATACATGACACATCATAGATTTTTTTCACGCTGATGGGGCCCCATGTTGTACAGTAGGTGCCCTTTTCTTCTTTTCACCCCTGCCCTTCAAACAGCCTGACTCTGCCACTGCTTGCACTCCATTTTTGTCATTTTTGTTTTGGCTGTACTCCCACAGTAATGCCGGAGTATGGGATGCCACAGTCTTATTGGATTTTTAATCTGTATTTTCTTTGTTTTGCAGGAACAAGTCCACAAGACAGTCCAAGAAATTTCTCTCCTAGTGCCTCTGCTCATTTCTCCTTTGCACGAAGGTAATATGACAGTGGATATTTAGTTCAGTCTCAGCTGAAAAGTATCAGCCCATTATAAAGCAATCAGTGTGTTCTTATGCTGTTGTATCTGAAAGCGACCAATTGGAGACCTGAGATTCAGGATTTCAGTCTGCTGTGCTCTGACGTGTCTTCCACAGCTTCAGCCAATAATGTGAAGACAGAAACTAACAGCGTCTGAGCTTTCACAAAACAAGCTCAAGTCTTATTTTAGTTTATGGAGAGCTTGTCTCAATGTTTTCAAAATAGCCTGAATAATGATTCTTTTTTAATACCTTCTCTCAACATGATATCATTTAATATGTATCTTTATTATGATCCACAGTCATTGCCACAGAGCAGACAGGTAAATTCATGTTAGGCCTAGTCTCCATAACCCCACAATGTATTTGTTCCAAATACATTTTATAATTCATTACTCCTTTCCACTGTTCACCTTACATCTTAACTCTGAAATGTTGTTGTATTACATCTTTCTGACCTCCAATTCAGTTCCTTTACTATTCCTCCCAGTTTCTGTATCTCTATTCATCTTAGCATACAGAATTAATTTTGCTCTATATGTACAGTGGGGCCATTTATCAAAAACGAATACACATTTTTTTGTCAATTGATATTTCTCAAACAATATTTCATTTTTGTTTTTAAATTAATAAATAATTAAAAATATTTTTCAATGGAAGGCATTTTTCAAAGTTAAAGCAAAATAACTCATACAGGACCATATTCATTTAGTCAATATCTGGTATTAGTTGTTAAAGACCAAAACAATTCACACTGCGCATTAGGAGCATACCTGTGTTTATATTTGAAAGAAATATATGGTGTGACAATTGTTAGTTATTGATAAATGATGAAAATAAACTTCTTGGTAGTGGACTCACAGGTGGTTGGTAGCATAATTCAATGACAGTGCTCAATCAGCAGAGAGTAAAATCTTTCCTGTTTGAAAATCATGATATCTCATGACCTACCATTGAACAATACCACACACAGGGTACTATTAATCTGTATCCATAAGACCACGAGGCTCTTGGTAGTTATTGGACGTGTTTTGATTGAAAACATGGAAATGGAAAGTACCTCTTAGTTCAAAGACCGATCCCACTGGCATTGTAACCAACTGGAAACTGCATATATCTGTATCCATTGTTCATTTATGTATTCACTAATGGAGTTTGAAGCCATTTAATGACAGCTCTGTGCTTCTCTTTGGTTACCTGACAGGACTGATGGACGTCGCTGGTCACTGGCCTCTCTTCCCTCCTCTGGCTATGGAACCAACACACCCAGCTCCACCGTCTCGGTAAGTATCCTCCACTGACGCCTGACGCATCCGACATCCCCTTACAGTATCTGAAGGGGGACATGTAAAGTAACTCAGTCATGAGCTGCGTTTCATTCACAGCAGCGTAGAGTAGTTAAACCCAAATGCATATTGGTGAAACATAATGGAATGGCTGTATAATGGAAATCAGTTTCAGTCACTATGGAGACCAAATCCGTGTTTCCGTAGTTCACTGTGGCTGATCTGGAGAGCCTGTGTGAACAGATGCTGCTGTTAGTGTCTCCCCTGGCTGATCATTGCACAACAAGGTGCTTATGGAGGGCAACAGATTTGTTTAGGAGTAAATATGGTTTTGGCAAACACGCATGCATATACACTCTCGCTTGCTCAGTGTTTACTTACAGAGGAAAATGGTATCACTAAATAGAGTGATGAATTGTAGTCAAAGTGTGATATACAAGCCAATCATAATTTAGTGGAAGCAAACACACACACACGCACACGCACAAGCACACACACACAAACACTAGCAGGGGTTACAAAGTTGGTTCATGAGGAGAAAAAATGCACCCCAAAGTCATAACGTTGCACACAGAATCTGTTGTTGGAGTTGGATGAGGCTCTCAGCAATGAAGTACAAATTGAGTTAAACTGTGCAACTATTTTATTTGTTGATATTAGACTAGAAATGTAATACAAACATTAGTCCGTTATCATAATCATAAAGAGTCTGCCGCTCTGTAATTTGTAATTTGAAATCTGTTCATCAAATTTTGAATTCTGCTAAGGCTGTAATATTGTTTCATGTCTTGTTACTATGAATACAGAGAGAGGCTATTTAGGATGTTTTAAACAGCTACTTGCGCCGTGAACAGTAGAAACACGGGAACGTGCTCTGATAGTGTAGTCTTCTTTCATCCACCCTAAAAAATAATAAAATAAAAACATTGCCGTCTTTTTTCTTTTCTTGTTCAATATGTATTTATTTCATTTCCAGTCATCCTGTTCATCACAGGAGAAGCTGCACCAGCTGCCCTTCCAGCCCACGCCCGATGAACTGCACTTCCTCTCCAAGCACTTCTGCACCGAGAGCATATCTGGGGATGACTGCCGTAGAGCCACAGCCATGCGACCCCGTTCACGCAGTCTCAGGTATTGGCATTGTTTTTTTTTGTTTTTTTGAAGCAATATAATGTAGTAACGTACACAATTATTGCCACACTTTAACTGCTTTTCTTGGGCTGGCTGAGGATTTAAGATCTTTCTTTCTTTTTTAGCCCTGGAAGATCTCCATCATGCTATGACCATGAGATTATTATGATGAACCATGTCTACAAGGAACGATTTCCAAAGGCAAGGGCTCACAGCTTTTCCGCAGACATCCTTGGCCGTTAATGAAACCGCATTACCTAATGTCTTCCTTTATTACTGCAGGCCACGGCTCAAATGGAGGAGAGAATCCAGGAGATCATTCGCAGCAACTCTCCAGAGAGTGTCCTCCCTCTGGCAGATGGTGTGCTGGGATTTGCCCACCACCAGATAGTTGAGCTGGCCAGGGACTGTCTGGAGAAGAGCCGGCTAGGACTCATCACCTCCAGCTACTTCTGTGAGCTCACTGACAAACTGGAGAGGCTCTTTCAGGAGGTTGGTGTTTCTCCACAAATGATTGGAATGTTTGTTAAGGTAGGCCATGCAGGAGTTACACAAACTGATACAGTGAGGAGAGACAGGAAAGTAGGTGAAGACTCAAACTCATGAAGTCCTGAGCTCATGGTACATGCACTAGCACACAGAGTAGGCTGATGTTAAGTGTGTTTCTCTTGTTCTTCTCAGGTCACAGGTCGATTGCATTTATTTGTTGTTGAAAATATGTTTATAATGTGCCATTTTACATGTCTTGAGCTGGCAATGCACTTGTATACAGTTACAGTACATGTGAATGAACATCTTCTCTATTTGGTACCTGTGTAGTCCACAGAAAGGTCTGAAAGCGAGGACGTAAACTTAATCAAGGAGCTGGTGAAGAAGATCCTCATTATCATAGCCCGACCAGCTCGACTGTTGGAATGCCTGGTACGTATGTCTCACTAAATTGCCTCTAAAAAGCAGATCTACCCTGGCAATTATTGGTGTGCCAAGAGTTATGTTTTTGCTGCAGTCCTGGACAAGATTATTGCCACCCTTGCATTTTATGCAGATACTTTACAATGAATTCTGAAATAATAATAACAACTTTGGTCTTCACACATTCATTTATCGATTTACAACAGCACATGATCAAACAATAAGAATCAAAATTTTCAATCAATCAATCAAAATCAAAGTCTTATGTTTTTTTGGTCTTTTATGGTATTGGAATTATATTTGCAGTGTAATTCAACTCACCTGTGACAGGGTGCAGATGCCCACATGGTATAAATGATCCAATTATACATTTTTAAATGATAATTGGTCTGTTCTGCTTCCCTGGCCGTCTGTGAAAAGAGCAAAGAGCCATAAAAACATTCATTCAACATTCACAAGGCTATAAAGCCATCTCTAGAGACCTTAGTATTCCTGTTTCCACAGTTGGCAATGTTATTGAGATGTTTGCTGCTCATGGAATTATGAATCTCCCAGGACTTGGTGATCAGAGGATAAATTGATCTCAGGTGTTGTCGAAGCTTGGGGCAAGCCATTGAAAACAACAACCTTGCATGACGTCCAAAGATCTCAAGGCTGACCTGGAGAGGTCTGGGGTAATTGTTTGAGCCCTTACTGTACCATATGCCTGACACTGAACCATAAAGGGCTTTATGTTTTGAGGTGGCAGAAGACCCCACTGTCGAAAGAGAAACACAAGACCCACCTGGACAAACCTAAATCCTTCTGGGAAAATGTTCTGTGGACCGATGAAATCAAATTAAAGCTATTTGGCAACGCAGATCATGACTTTGTTTACAGACAATGGAATTAAACTTTTAAAAGAAATTACCACCCTACAGTACCTACAAATACAGTGGAGGTTCCATGATGCTGTGGGGCTGCTTTACTGGAGGTGATGAACGTATTTAGGGCATCATGAAATCAGAAGATTACAAGGCATTCCGTAGCGAAATCTGCTACTGGGTATCAATCGAAGGTCATGGGACAATGACCCAAAACACACATCCAAAAGCACCCAGGAATGGTTCAAAAGAAAACGTTGGACCGATGAGTCCTGATCTCAATCCCATTGAGAACCAATGGTGAGTCCTGAAACGTGCAGTTTGAAGGAATACTCCAAACATTGAAGAACTGGAGGGTTTCAGTTGAAGAGTGAGAGAAACTGCCGGCAGAAAGATGCAGGCAGCTTATTGATGGTTACAAGAAACGTTTGGAAGCCGTCATCATTGCCAAAGGCTGTGCTACTAAGTATTGGAAAAGGGTGCCAAAAATCATGGCCATAGCCATTTTTTAAATTTTAAAGCCACAAAGTTGTTGTTTTTTAGATTTGTATTGTTTGATCATGTTCTGTTAAATAAAACATCAACTTGTTTCATTTTCCAATTATTTCAGAAGATATGGTACCGATCTGCATAAAATGTAACGGTGCCAATAGCCTTGGCCAGAAATGTATTTGCCCATGATGGTACAGTATGAGGTACTTAAGGTCCTGGTAGGAAAACCACACAGTACGAAAGTTTGTTCTTTACCTCCATTCTCAGACAACGCTAGTCATCATCTTGAATGTTGTTCATTTCAGCATTATACTGAAGTGTGTTATGTCCCCAGGAGTTTGACCCAGAGGAATTCTACCACCTATTGGAGGCTGCTGAGGGTCATGCTAAGGAAGGCCAGGGCATCAAAACTGACATCCCTCGCTACATCATCAGCCAACTGGGCCTCACACGAGACCCTCTGGAAGGTACAGAAAGGACTCCAAATGTATTAATAGCATAGGTGATTGAAAAAGAAGTATCCCTGGAGGAAGTAGGGATGTGAGATGAGGTCATCAAATAATAAATATCTGTGGTGACATTCATCAATACACAGGATAAGATGTTGCTTGTGCCATACTCCAGGGCGAACACTCGTAGAAGCCCAACTCGGATGTTATAAGAATGATAGAAAAATCCTCCAAATTAACACCACAGCAGACGTCGGTCCTCGAATCCCCAACACTCCTAGCAGTGAGAAAACTGACTTTGCTTTATAATTCCTATAAGTCTGTGATCCGGTATGACCAAATTGGATACAGGGTAGCTACTGAAAGAGTGAGCTGTGGACGGGACTAAGACAAAGATACTGTTGACTAATGTCCTGTGCTGAACAGACTGCCTTTCTAACGACCTCCATCTCTCCAGATTCAGTAACAAACATTCATTAGGGCTAATTAGAAAGGAATGGCCTCCCCACAGACCTGAGACGGATCCACGCAGGCTGGCTCACTAGCCTCCTCATCAGCCAGTCTCTCCATTCATTTCCCCCGCGTCTCTCCCATGGTTTCATTTGCCCAATGCCTGAAGCAGACCTATAAGGAAGGACAGATGTTAAGTAGCGTTGCAAATGTGCTCGTGGTCTCTCTGAGGACGAGACAAGCACCCCCTCGTGGAATTACACGCATGGACTTTAGCATGCTGACACGCAAATGCACATATATACACAAACACACACACAGTGAAAGATGCAAGGTGGTTCATAATGAGTATTTGTTCTGGAGTTGTGGTTTTCTAAATGGATGTTAGACGTGTTGGTGTTGCCACTTCTGGTTTCCACTCCATTTATTCTCAATTTGGAATGTCTTGGAGTCAGCACCTCCAACCTAATAGGTGAATAAAGTCAAAAGTCTGCTCTTTTTTTAAGATGAGGTGTGTATATCTCTGCATTGTGATCTCTATATTGGCTTTAATTAAGTACCTTGGTTTAAAAAATATCTGAAAGCAAATCACATAAATGAAGTCATGTAATGCTCCAGCAACTTCTCCTTTTATAGTCTTGAAACTACATTCCTGATACACTTGTGATACATTTCTCACCCGTAGAAATTGCTCAGCTGACCAGCTGTGACAGTGGTATTGCAGAAACTCCTGAAACGGACGACACTGTAAGAGTAATCTATATATTGCGTTGATCTCCTGTGTCCGTGAAATACAGATATTGTGTTTTAGATCTGTTTTTACAAATGTTTCTCTCTTCCTGCCCTCAGTCTCAGAGCCTGAGTGCCGCCTTGCGATCCCGGCGTAAACCCTGTGAAATAGACTTTGAGATGATGAAGCTCATCAGTAACGGTGCCTATGGGTAAGGCTATCTCATTCCACACCAGAAAATCTAACCTCTGCCGTCCCAAGCTAGGAATAAATTCAGAGTTTCAGTTAGAATGAACTATTTCTGGATTCACAGGAAGGGGATTTTCTTTTCTGGTTTTCATTTATCAATATGAATTTCCCCATCCTATTCCATTTTGGGGGTTTTCTGTTTGACTGTAACTTAAAAGCAATTTACTTTGTAAGGGACTCTGACAACTTATTGATCTTATGAGTAGTGCTTTGTGTAGCTTTATTCTTCCCCAATTGACTGTCAACTCTTTATCTCACAGTGCTGTTTATCTGGTGCGGCACAAGGAGACCAAGCAGCGTTTTGCCATGAAAAAGATCAACAAGCAGAATCTCATTTTGAGAAACCAGATCCAACAGGCTTTCGTGGAGAGGGACATCCTCACCTTTGCTGAGAACCCTTTCGTGGTCTCCATGTATTGCTCCTTTGAAACGCGACGGCACCTGTGCATGGTGATGGAATACGTGGAAGGTCAGCAACTTGGTTTTCAATTTTTGGGTCTGAAACTGTAATACTTTGAACAATAGGTGTGGTCTCTGAAACACATGTATATGTGCATGTAGGGGGTGACTGTGCCACCCTTTTGAAAAACATGGGTCCCCTGCCCGTGGACATGGCCAGGATGTACTTTGCAGAGACAGTCCTGGCCCTGGAGTACCTCCACAACTATGGCATTGTTCACAGGGATCTGAAACCAGACAAGTGAGTTCTCACGTTTCAACACTCCAAAGACCAAGAGCCTTTGCCACTGGGTGTCGAGATTTAAAAATTAACATTTTCTTACACTTAAATAATTTTCTTTTACATGCCTGCATTTTTAGAAGTCTAGATAAAATCACTTGGAAATTAACTACCGACTACCAAAAATGTTCTCCACACAAAATGCCATTAGCACCATGTGAAGAGTGCTAATGGCGCTCCTAATGGCTCCTCCTCCAGCTGCTGTTCAACATTTAGATGGCCATTGCATTTATCCATTGAGACAACTCTAGTGAAACTATTTAACACAAGATTACTCATCTATTCGTGTATAAGACAGGCCTGACATAGCATAGTCACACAAAGGGATTCAAAAGCCTGGCCTTACTGGTATTAAAAATAAAATATTTATTTGATAAAATACAGAATATTTGACTCTAGCTAGGTTTCCATTGATCCAGATTTGATCAACAACAGCAGCACAAAAACAAACTAGGGTATGACAACATGTCTAAAGGAAACCATTAGAGGCATACTGACTTATGTTCACTGAAAAAGTAATTGTTCAGTTATTGAACAAGAAACTTTCAGAATATATCCATAACGGACCTTTGTTCCATATATTCCATAAATTTCTATGCCACACAATTATGAAAGTGTGATTAATAGCAGCTACTCCACAATTAAAGCACATCTTCACAGGCTTGGTAGCTGTCCTGTAGATTCATAGCTTATCTTTTCATGGGCACATTTTGTTTTGTGAATCTATGTATTTATGTGTTGGTTCATTTAGTGTGTGTGTGTGTATCTGTGTCAAATTTCCCCTCCTTTCATCCTTCCTTCCCACCTCTTCCCCTCTTCCTCAGTTTGCTGGTTACCGCAATAGGACACATCAAGCTGACAGACTTCGGACTGTCCAAGGTGGGCCTGATGAATATGACCACTAACCTGTATGAGGGACATATAGAGAAAGATGCCCGAGAGTTCTCTGATAAGCAGGTAAGGCCTTCTCATTGTCAACTACGGAGAGGTGCAGCATTGACAGTCTTTGCTCACACAGCACCTTTTCCATAACCCAGTAATGATTGCAGTTCACGGTGTATTTGGTGTCCGTAGGTATGTGGTACCCCAGAGTATATTGCCCCAGAAGTGATCCTGAGGCAGGGCTATGGGAAGCCCGTGGACTGGTGGGCCATGGGCATCATCCTCTATGAGTTCCTGGTGGGCTGTGTGCCTTTCTTTGGAGACACACCAGAGGAGCTGTTCGGACAGGTCATCAGTGGTCAGTTTCACGTTTATTAGAAGCATCAAGTTTCTTTGATATATTTATATATATACAGTGCTTCCCACAGTTGTCAGTTTACTGCGTCAGGTTATTAGACTAGCTTTTTTTCTGCCACTAGAGGTGAAATATTGAGTCCAAGTTTCACAACATCTGGCGCATCAAGAGAAATCCCAAACCTCATTCAAATGTAAATTTAAAATTTGCTCAGTGGCCACATGGAATTAGTAGCTGGTGCCTATTTCTGCATTTATTGAAGATTGAGATTTCCCTGAAGGCCCATTGCAAAGCAGATGGCGGTAAGCGGCTTCATCTCGACATTAGACCACATGCAAAGTAAAATATTCTTAAAACATGCTTCCTCTTCTTTTATCCTCATGGTGACAGCACATGTAAAATATTTTCAAAATAAGACCCTTTTATGCTGTCGGCAGTGAGGCTCGGAGGAAATGTGTTATGTGGAGATGCTGGATAACGGCCTCCGTCTGTCCCGCGGAAATGAATGGCATGCCATGACAGATTTGGTATGCTCTCAATCATACCAGTGGGACTGACTGTTAATTAAAGGGGCCTGAACACACCGAATGCACGCTGCCAGGGCCTGGGGCCGAACATACATATTCATAGCTCCCACCCAGATTTGATTAAAATGGGGGGGACAAATGGTGCTGAGCAGACAATCATCATCTCTTAGCTTCGCTCTCTTCATTACATACCCGCAAGACTTTTCGCTAAATGGTAGAGCATCTGCAATAAGGCCCTCATACTGCTATCAAGCATACACTTAAGAACTAACTTTGTTTTGTCTAACTTTGCTGCTACTGAGGAGTAAACGTGAACATGAGTCGGCTTATCTGGTGAAATTCAATTGACTCGTTCTCAAAGCTAAACTTCTTGCACGCCTTTATTCCTGTAAAACATATGTGTAGCGCTTTCCCTGAAATAGATTTCTTTCTGAATAAATATCATCCTGTTATGGTGTGTGTTGGGTATCGATGTGTTTGTGTACAGATGAGATCAATTGGCCCGAGGGAGACGATGCCCCACCTGCTGACTCTCAGGAGCTCATCACCCTGCTGCTCAGACAGAATCCTCTGGAGAGGATGGGCACAGGTACACACACACACACACACACACACACACACACATCCATCTCTCATGCACAGAGAGCGTGGCACAACTAGTACTTGGCGAGCACAGGCACTGCAGGCCACCATAAATTCTCCTGACTGTAAGTGCCACCTCAGCACAGCTCATTATTCCAAGTCACCACGGGAGAAATGAGGTCAGCCAACAATGGAACAGTTTATCATGTGGTCTGCTCAGCCTTTCCTTTTGATCATTTCACAATTATTTCCTACTCTAGCCTTAATGTGAATCATGTGCCATCGAAGGTCTGTGGGTCTGTGGCCGTGACCTGGGACAAAGGCTGCTCGACATAGGGGATAGGGATGCACTGAGGCGATTTAGTCCGGGGAGAGCTGGACCTCTTTTGCTCATCAAGATCTGCCCCAGCCAGGTTGACATTCACAGCCGTCCCCCGTCTTCAGCAAAAGGTCACAGACGGGAAATTGCGCTGCTAATTTATGGTCATGATATCGGCCTGCAGCCACTGTGGAAAAGAAAAGATACAGCGTAGACATTTCTTCCCCTCCTGTGTGTAATTGAACAGTTGTCAATGCGTTCACACAGTATATTTGCATTTCAGACTTTATGCTTCTTCGTCTGTATTTATTCCATCTCTAGGTGGCGCCGTCGAAGTGAAGCACCATCAGTTCTTCTACAACCTGGACTGGAACAGCCTACTGAGGCAGAAGGCTGAGTTTATTCCCCAGCTGGAGTCTGAAGATGACACCAGCTACTTCGACAGTGAGTTATTTTTCTTACAGAAAAAGAAGAGGAGCAGCAATATTAGTGTGACTGATATTCTTCCAATCATATTATCATTTAATCATATGGATATGACCCATTTTCCTCTATCTAAGTAAGCGCGTACCACCTAGGCGATAACTGAGCGCAGTAAAAGGAATCTCTAAAAACTATAAGACTTCACCCACAGCTCGCTCCGAGAGATACCATCACCTGGAGACGGAGGAAGAGGAAGATACAAACGACGAAGACTTCAATGTGGAGCTGCGGCAATTTTCCTCCTGTTCTCACAGGTTCTCAAAGGTGTGTCCTCAGACTTCTCGCTCCCATTTCCCGTCTCAGACTTAACAAAAGTGCATCCTCATTACTGTAAAGTTATCAGTGATGTAAATGCGTTGAGTTCATCCATCCTGATCCCGTTCTCATGGGGAAGAAAACATGCAGTCGGTATTTCATATGGAAATGTGTGTCTAGAAGACGTGATTACTGCCCCCACCGTCCCCCACCTCCTGAAATGTAGATCTCGGCTTTGCATAAATTTTCTGCTTGCAAATCAGATCCTTTTCTTTTTTTTTTGTTAGCGTGGAATGTAGTACACACTCGCACAAGCTCAGAGTCATTGTTGTGCTGCATTGCAGTATGCTTTCCCCCTCGCGTCAAAACAAAGCAGCGCAGAGTATCTTGGAAAGCAGCGGGGCATCTCGGAGGAAGTGTTGAGCTGCATTGTTCCGTTCCCCCACTGCTCCCAAGCTCATTTCTTCTACCACTTGCTGAAGTCTGCATGAATCCAGACAGCACGGTGTCTCTGGTCTCCACATAATCCTAAATGATATATATATATATATATATTTTTTTTACAATTGGTTTATAGAGACTATAGAGTCTTGTATCCTTAATTTGCACGTCTCTCTTTTTTCAACCATCTTTATGACTATGCATTTACCTATGTATCTGTTTACCGTAGTCTGAAGCTGTGTTTCTTAAGGTCTGTACACAAAACTGAATTGCCCATTTGCACAGTATGCATAGACTGCATCTTTGTGTGTGTGTGATACGTAGGTGTACAGCAGCCTAGATCTGTCCCGAGGCCAACTAGAGGAGAAGGGGGAGACGGAGGAGAAGAAGAGCGAGAGCCCTGTGACAGTGGACTCTCTCAGCTGGACGACAGACTTTGCTGAACTGTATGTTCCACTCCCAAGCTTTAACAGTAAACCAAGAATATAGCTAGACGTCATTAAACCTCTGCATCATAAAGATAATACACAGCAGAGATGAAATATTCAGTGCAGTGCATGAAGCACATTCTTCCCTGGTCATGTGGGATATCGTATTAAACAGAAGATGTAAACACCTTTAAAACTCGAAAAACTAAAATGGTAGCCTTGTGACTTCAGTCAGCCCATTGCTCATTAACTAACAAACATTTGCATCCTACAAATGTGATGACAGTCTTTCAACCTCGCCAGTTCCCATCGCATTTCTGTGTAGCGTTGTGAATACTGACAATTCTCAATAACAGAAACTAGAAAAGCTTAAAATCTCTGTTAGTCATCTTTGATGAGTAAAATTGCTGATAATTTTCTTGCCAAACTACAATAAACAACAATAAAAATGAAATGATAAAAGAGAACAATTTACAAACTGTACAAAGAAGACCATAGAAACTCAGAAGAGTCATTATGTGGCACCCTGGAGAAACTATACATACTACAAATATTAACTATCAATAAATAAACAGTAACTTTAATTCCGCAAAAAATTTATAAAGACAAATGGACAATACTAATATTTGTGCATTAATAACTGTTTACCCTTAAACAAACAAAGGGAGGGACCAGCTGCAGTAACAGGAGTTCATTATAAATGATTGTACCTTGTTCGACATTCCTTGTTCCTGTTGAAAATAGAGGGCAAGGTGTTGTTTATGGCTTGATGGACAAAGTGTGATTTGAAAGGTGTTAACTTGATAAGCATTAAGTATTTCTAGGTTCTGGAAAAGCTGCTGTGTGTGCAGGCTCTATAGCCAGCATATGAAGTTATTATACCACAGCATGTCTGTAAGAGAAAAATAGTATGTCATTTTGTGTGCTAATTTTGAGTGCTGGCCCAAACAATATTACAATAATTCCTGTATGGATAAATTATAGAATAAAATAAAGTAATTGCTTTTTTATATTGAGTGATTGTCGAATTTTTCTTAAAATTGCAACTTTTTTTTGCTATTTTTGCTATAAGATTACAGAAAATGTGTGATTAAGCCTTGAGATATAAAGATAACCTTTAGTTCATCTACCTCATTCTGAGTGAACTGGAGAATATATCTCAAGTTAACATCAGAAAAACACGTTTCATATCCAAGGCCTATAATCTATAAAAGTAGATTCGGGAGTGTTTCATAAGTTATATAACTTATAATAACTTTCTTTAACTATGGTCGCGTTGACATTGACATATTTAA
>CABFOP010092908.1:0-12880 GCA_900683385.1 Anoplogaster cornuta | reverse complement strand
TAATAGTTAAACAGTTAAGATAAGATAAACTGACTATTGTGTTTTCTTGTTTCCATCCATCCATCCATCCATCCATCCATCCATCCATCCATCCATCTTCAACCACTTATCCGAAGTCGGGTCGCGGAGGTAGCAGTTCCAGCAGAGGGCCCCAGACTTCCCTCTCCCTGGCCACATTAACCAGCTCTGCCTGGGGGATCCCGAGACGTTCCCAGGCCAGCGTGGAGATATAATCCCTCCACCTGGTCCTCGGTCTGCCCCGCGGTCTCCTCCCAGCTGGACGTGCCTGGAACACCTCCCAAGGGAGGCGACCAGGTGGCATCCTTACAAGATGCCCGAACCACCTCAACTGGCTCCTTTCTACGCAAAGGAGCAGCGGCTCTACTCCGAGTCCCTCACGGATGACTGAACTTCTCACCCTATCCCTAAGGGAGATGCAGACACCCTCCTGAGAAAACTCATTTCGACCGCTTGTATCCGCGATCTTCTTTCGGTCATGACCCATCCTTCATGACCATAGGTGAGGGTAGGAATGAAGATTGACCGGTAGATCGAGAGCTTTGCCTTCTGGCTCAGCTCTCTTTTCATCACAACGGTGCGGTAAAGCCAACGCAATACCGCTCCTGCTGCTCCGATTCTCCGGCCCATCTCACGCTCAATCCCCGAGATACTTGAACTCCTTCACTTGGGGTAAGGACTCATTCCCTACTCGGAGTAGACAATCCACCGGTTTCCTGCTGAGAACCATGACCTCAGATTTGGAGGTACTGATCCTCATCCAGGCGGGGAGTTCCGGTCCTCAGAAATGAAGTCAATGAGGAAGTGCCTTAAACTTGCATTCTATCTAATGGCCATCAGGGGGCGATCTCCCTGTTTTCAAATAGAAATCGGTTTCAATGCAAGTCAATGGGAAAATGGCCCTACTTCTCACTTGATTTATAACCTCAGTAAACGTTTTCCAAATGAGTCACGGTAGTTACGTCCATATTATATACAGTCTATGTCCTCATCCCACTCGACTGCGAACCGATCCAGTGAGTGCTGAAGGTCACAGACCGATGATGCCATTAGGACCACATCATCCACAAAGAGCAGCGATGCAATCCTCAGCCCACCGATCTGTAACTCCTCTCCTCCACGACTACGCCTCGAGATCCTGTCCATGAATATCACAAACAGGATGGGTGACAAAGCGCAGCCCTGGCGGAGGCCAACCCGCACCGGAAACGAGTCCGACTTACTGCCGAGAACCTGGACACAGCTCTCGCTTTGGGAGTACAGAGATTGGATGGCCCTGAGTAGTGACCCCCTCACCCCATACTCCTCACTCACAGCACCTCCCACAATATCTCCCGGGGGACACGGTCATACGCCTTCTCCATCTTTTCTTGTTTCCTGCTGCTGTAACACCCAAATTTCCATGCCCAGGGATAAATAAAGTCTCTAATCTAATAAAGTGGCTAACCATTCAGTTTCACCCTCCCCCGATAAAGTATTCAAATCAAGCACATAAACATAGCAGTCACAGGTGGGAACTATGCCATGTGTCTGAGTCAAGCAGCAAGTCTGAAGGCTGCCACTGGCTACTCTGTTGGGCAGCCAAAACTAAATGCAGCCAAGTTCATTTCCAAAGCGCTTCTCCAGCTGAGATCTACCTAAAGTGGCCTGGCACTGGGCAAGGCACTGCGTCCTGTGCAACCTCATCATAAAGCCCAACTTAACTCTATGTAAAAGGCAGTGCTTGTGTACTGATTCGGACTGTAATACAACAAGAGAAAAACATATTTTGCTACAATGAAAGGGTGAGTAGTTCTTCTATTCAAGAGTTAAGATTTAAAGGTGAGAATAAATCAAGAATTCCCAGTCAGCAGTGACCTGCCTGGTCTCCAGCAGAGGGCCTCGGTGTAAACATTACCAATGCAGTTTCACAAGCAGCACATAACTGCTGAGAACACATTAAAACAGACTGCTTACTTTTCCCCATCAGTAATAGTTTTATTCTAACAACATGGTTTAATAATAAATGATATAAATATACAATACAGAAGGAAAATAAGTCTAAAAAAAAAAAAAGTAAAACTTCCACCACTGAGCGCAAAAGTATATACAGGCAACACTGACTGTGGGTGTACCAGTACAGCTCTCCATGTGACTCTAACTCCATTAAAAATGTAAACAAAGATGTATATTGTCTAGATAATTCATGTGATTGTACCATCCAAGGAGAATACAGCCAAATTGTGCAGCAGTGCAGTCGACCTCAAGTAGGATTGCTGCAAGTCTCGTTACAGACTTCTAACAGGAATAACTGCCGCGCTGTGGCAGGACAAAGAGACCCCTTGCAGTGGATACTTTTTTCTTTCCAGGGTTAAAGTTTAAACAGAGTGAAACACATAAACAAGGTGATCAACCTCCTACAGTCTATTACAAAAAAACTAGAAAACTGTAAAAGTGCATATGTCATTAATTTATATATTTATAGAGTAAGACATTAAATCAGTTAAGACTTACACAACAGGAAGTGAAGCGATATTTCAACACAAGGACTTGAAATGCATAGAGCCATTGGGCGCAAAGGTTCTTGCTATATAAATGATATATAAGTGAGTGGGGAGGCTTTTTCTATTGAAATTGAGTTGAAACTGAAATATTTTATACATTTGGATTTTGCAAATATGGGTGATAGATTCTGTATGAAAGTAAATAGTAGTTTATTTTATCTATATAATATCCAAATAACTATGATTGCCTAAATGTTAGAAAGTGTTTTTTTCCCTTAATTTCACGAGGCAAGTTAGTAAGCTTTCTATAGTAAGCTTTCTTTAACATGACTCCATACCAGTCAACAAGTAACATTTCATATCAAATCAAAGGACAAACACTGCACTTGATCAAGACAAAATTCCTTTTCCCATGTACGTACCTAAATAACATCATTGTAACTGAGTAATTTAGTACACAAACATAGACAACAGTTAAGACAGACATCTGTAGCATGCCAGTTCTGTTACACAACTGAGTAAATGTAAACATCACATATAAAGTTGACAGTCACAGATAACCTTAAGACCTTAAACCTGAAAACTGAAATGGAAACCCACCAAAGGGAAAACAAGTGAATGCTTGCTTTGCTGAGAATGGGAGACGCATGAGAATATAATTTTAAGAATATCTGAAAAGACAATAAAACAAACAGAACATTTATTAGTGATGAAATCAGCTTGGAGACAGAAAGGTCTCTCAGTTACACAGTCAACTGCTCTAACTTGACCTGGAGGGATATAAATAGTGCAATGTAAACTGGATCTTTCTGAGTCTGCCTGTTAGTGTGTTACTTTGCGCATCAAGGAACAGATGTTGACTGCATGAGCTGGCCCACAGTATCGTTAATTAATAATGTTTAGGCTACTAGAGATCAGGGTTTCGCTGGTAGATTGGGATAAATCCAGGCCAGATAATGTCTTACTTTTTTCATAGAATTTATATATTACAAAATTAATTCAGCTACAGAAAAATGTGCTACAGTATAAGGCTGCTTGAAATAATTTGGATGTGGATCCCTCACACCAGTGAGATTCCACATAAAAGTGACTTAAAGTAAGCAGGAATAAGAATTTGTTCTGTTTTAATTTTCAAAAATAAAAACAAATAAAGTGACTTCCAATTGTACCATTTAGCTTCAGTGTAGCTCTCATGATATTGGATTTTATTGGATTTTATTTGAAAACATCTTATGTATACCAATAAAAATTTTAAAGGATAATTTATGTTTTGTCATGTGATATTCAGGTTGTTCTTTGGCTCGAAACCGACGCACATGGTTTGGTTCTCTGGTAATAGCTAAATTTACTGATGAATTTAAGACTAATTGATAGGAGTGAATGGATAAAAGTCATAAAGGCAACCAAGGCATGTATTAAATGTATTCTGAATTTAGCCTTTTTAGTTTATATGTTAATCCCATAACAACTTCGTCACAGATACATATGTTGCCACTGGAGACACTGGGGCTCCTGAATGCTCAATGTTTCATTGTACACCATTATAATTCCGGATAATTAAATTATAATTCCGAAGGATAATTAAATTCAGAATTAATTATCCACTGAAGAACTCCATTTTCAGCTCTTTTTACATTTTAAAGTTATAGAGCTACTTTATAGATTTTAGGGTGAGCAAAACCTTGCCATTTCAAAGAAGCCTTATCACTGGACATAATCTATCACTTCACAGGTTCTGGTCCACAATGGCTTGATGTTGCCTCAGCCACAACAACAACAACAAAAACAACAAAAATAGCATGCTGCTAAAACTTGCAGCTGGTGATTGGCCGATAGCTAGTTATCAGACAAAAACATGTCAGTTATCGGTGTGGAATAGCAGGGTGCAGTGCTCTAAAACTCAATGTGCATTCAGTTACTGTGGCTTTAATTGGCAACTGATGACAATCAAAATACTCTTTGCCCCCACCCAAAACAAAGAGACATGCATTGCACGCACAGGAAAGTAGGTGCATAAAATTAGACTTTTTATGAAACAAAGACAATATGAGCATATTAACTAGTCTTTATACCCATATTTGCTGGGTTGTGCACTGAATTTAGGTCTGTGTCATTTGACTTTAAAATTATGCTCATTTAGCATTCAACAAATTTAATTTAAAAAAACTCTCTTAATTTAAGGTTATTTAAGGTGATTGGACCATTGCATCCAGGCAGCATTATCGGTGGCTACACTTTTAGCTGTATATATGGCTATTACCAGAGAATCAAACCATGTACTCAAGTTTCACTTGGTTGTTAGACCACCCTCAGTCCTGAAAGCCATTTAAAAATCACATGAAAAACAGGAATTATTTGTTAAATGTATTAATTTAAAATGCAACCTAAACATTCAGTAGCATTAGAGATGCAATCTCTTCAATCTCTCATCTGGAAAAGTAAACTACATTAGTGACACTTTCCCTGAATGGCTAACACTACTTCCTTGATTGTGAACACCTAATTAATTCCCTTGTGCTGTTTGTTATACAGCCGATTCTCGTAAGTTTCCCTGTAAGGCCAAGAGCTTTTGGTGGGGGGCAGAGTGTAACAAAACCTCGCTCGTGATCTCTACAGGTACAACTATGAGATTCGGCCCAGTGGGTTCTGGACCATCCTGGGCTCCCGTGGCCTGTGACAGTGTCTCTGGCTTGACAGGCTGTGGGCTTGGTAGGGATTGCAATGAAGCCTGCTCCATCTCCTCTGCAAGGCCTGCATTGCTCCCATAAAGGATTTTCATCCTTCGTGTGAGCAGTCCCTCTTTTTCTGGTGGATCCGCATCTCCGTCCTTTCTCTTCAGCCTCTTGGAGCGGTGGATAAAGGAGGCATGGCGTACAGAGCGTTTTAGTAGGTGGATGCGGTAAGCCCTCTGAATGACCACAGCTGCTAATTCCTCCTCTTTCCGGCGTAGCGTTGTGGTAATTGGTGCGAAGGAGTCTGATGTGGGGTTGCTCATGACAAACTTAGCCTCAATGCTCAACCTCATAGCTGCCATCTCCACCGTATCACCCAAGACCATCTCAGTGACGGCCATCAGGATGTCCAAGCAGTGGATCCTGTCCCCAATCACCAGGGGAAGATCCATTTCAATCAGACGAAGCCGGTTGGGCTTGGGCACCCTCAGTGGTTCCTGCAGGGCATCACAAAAATCGGAGAGCCGGCTATACTCAATGAACTGAGTGGCATCCACATCAAACTTCTCCCAAGTCTCATTGAACATCTCAAAGTCCTCCTCACACAGCGCATCGCCACTCTCCTCCTGGGCCACATTGAAGTTCTCTAAGATGATGGCAATGTACATGTTGACCACCACTAAGAATGAGACGATGATGTAGCTGCAGAAGAACATGATGCCCATGCCCGGGTTGCCGCAATTACCCCGTACACCTGTGCCTGGGTTCTCAAAATCTGGCTCACAGTCTGGAGGATCCCTGTTCAAGATTGGGAGTAAAAGCCCATCCCAGCCTGCCGATGTTGTAATCTCAAACAGGCAGATAATGCTACCGCCAAATGTCTCAAAATTAAAGATGTCATCGATTCCAGCCTGCTTTTTGACATAGGCAAAGTTTGACATGCCAAATATGGAGAAGATGAACATGATGAGGAAGAGGAGGAGACCAATATTGAATAGGGCAGGAAGTGACATCATTAGAGCAAACAGCAGCGTCCGAATACCCTTGGCTCCTTTAATAAGACGCAGAATCCTGCCTATTCTGGCCAGTCTGATCACTCTGAACAGAGTGGGTGACACAAAATACTCCTCAATGATGTCTGAAAGCATCGTACCTGAAATATAAGGAGATGCATTGCAGTTAGGGAGGATATCGTTGCGTGATTGGTTTGAATAAAGTCTGTTTAAACATAGTTGCACTTCCCAATCTATATAATTCAAAACAGTGCTCTTAATGTATTAGGTACCCACCAGCTATAGACAAGATGACCACAACAAAATCAAAAATGTTCCATCCATTGGTGAAGAAGTATTGTCTGAGGGCAAACAACTTTAACAGACACTCTCCAGTGAAGACTACAATAAAGGCGATGTTGAGTTTAAAGAGGAAATCCTTCTTCTCTACACTTTGGTTGTCTGTCTCCACCATCATGGTCACCATATTGAGGCAGATCAGGACCATGATGAAGATGTCAAAGAACTGCTGACTGATGAAGTCAAACACCATGCCTTGGATTAGGTTCTTCAGGTCAAAGGGAGACAGGTGGTTGGGAAGGCAAGGGGGAGAAACACAAATTTCATGGGGTCATTTGGCCTGTTCACACCTGTGCTGCTGCAGAAAAGGTTAATGCGGAGGTCAGTAATGACATCGTCATGCCATGCATACTGAGCTGATGTCTCAATAGCTTGCAGTCCCTTGATAGTTATCAACCTCAAACAATGCAGTTAGATAATGGTTTAGATTAATTTGAAAAACATATGGCATGGATCACAACACACTATCTCTGACTGACAAAAGATGAGGATTGCAAATGAATGCCATTACATACTGTTGGTCGTGGAATTGGCTTCTGTGGCTTCTTGGAGCCAAGTTTCTTCATGGCATCATAGTATTTTTTTTGTTCCTCAGTCATAAAGATGTCTTTATCTCCAAAGTGCAGACACAACCCAACACAAAGATCATTATAGGTATCCATGAAGTGACAACTTTTCTGTGCTTAAAACATATTATGTAATTTACAGAGAAATCTGGTATTACAACAGCTGGAAATTCTTATTTCACACAGTGTGATACTTATCTTTTTCTTTTGTTGGTTGAAATTGTCAATAATGACACCAATGAATAGATTGAGTGTGAAAAATGAGCCGAAGATGATGAAGATGACAAAGTAAATATACATGTAGAGGTTGATCTCATAAGAGGGTTGATCCTCAACCTAAAAGGAACAAAAACGTAATCTTTGAAATCTTTGGAGAATAAACAAGGTATACCTGTAGTATGGACTTAATTGAACAGAAAAGGAAATGAGCAACTATATAGGATATGGTAATCCCATGGGAAAAATCAACAGTGTCTTTTCTGTCCATTTTCACCTTAGTTTCTGAGAAAATTAGAAGGCTTTTCTTTGATAGCCATTTAGCAGAAATTAATCTCAGAATGTCAAATTTATTCAGACCTGTATGAATGTAACAATTTAGAAGATGTACCATGAAACTAGAGGAAACTGGTCTGTCAGAGTTTGTGTGAGGTCATTACTGATATAACTGCCACAACATACACAGAGGCAATTACATACTTTGGTAACAGAGAAGGCTAATAGAGAAGGTGTTTATAGGAAAGTGTAACCTAATTCCCTAGTCAGGCTGCATCCTAAACCTGGTACAACAGCTCTAATATCTTCTTATAATTTCCAGGTCTTAATAATATATTGTAATATATTGTAATATATTGAAGTTATAAATAATATCTACCTCTCTTGAGTCAACTGCAGCATACATGATGTCCGTCCAACCTTTAAATGTTGCCTGAAATTACAGAAAGCTTGTTTCAAGGAAAATGTAGTGATATTAACAGTGTGTTCACACAACAAAGAGTCAACTAGAAAATACATAATGGGTCTCATTCACGAAACGTACGTAAGATCAGATTTGATCCTACGTTTGTTTGTACGAAAATTTCTACGAAGATAGTCTGATTCATCCTTTTGTTCGTATCTGAATTTGTTCGTTGGTATGATCAAATCCCACGTGTTTGAAAACATGCAGGAATTTGTTCGTGTGTTTGGAAACATGCAGGAAGGCTCTTAGAACGGCTTATTCTTTATGAAAAATCAATTACAGTGCCAAACCTCATTAACAACAAGATGTTTCAGTGGCCTTGTAGAAAAAAAGACCTAATAGGCTGAAATGGCGAATTTGCTGAACTGTCCTCATTTCATAACAACACAATATTATCAAACTTGTAATGGGTTGTTCACATGGACTGGACGACTTACACAATTACAGTCCTACCATCTGATGAAGATGCAGCCTTGATCTGATCTGTGTCCAACTCCAATGCCGACTGGACACCCGACACTGAGGTCTCTCCTATTATGGAACTGATCCTCTGATCCATGTCGGATAACGGCTCAGTGCGCTGCCCTCCTCCTGTGGCTGATAATATGTGCCTTTTGCAATCTAGTTTCATGTCGAACCATTTATTTAATTTTTACCTCAGCAACGGTGTGTGTTTCTGTTGAAACAGCATTGACAGCGTTAATAATTTCTTGCCATGCTTTACTTTTATCAGTTCTTGTGACTTCACTGCTGATGCTTCTGAAAACTGTGTGTTGCATGTGCACAACACTTCAATTTCGGACTCTGCAAAGTTCCTGTTTTCCCTGTTTTCCCCTGGTTTACTTGCACACGACCCTTCAGTCTGCAGCCTTTTACGGTGTTGAACAGGGCGTTTACCTATGCAAATCGTCTTCAACAGACACGCGCATCAAATTTACAAACGATTGGCATTCATCAAATATACACCTGTTTTACAAACATGAATCCCACCTTGGTGTTTTCTTAGGCACATAAATATGACAAATTTATGAATAATTTAAGAAAAGTTTTGTGAATGAGGCCCATTGTGTTATTAAGTCAAAATTAAAGGTTTGTTTCAAGATGTTCAAGATGTACATCATTGGACCAGTCCCACTCACCACTTGAAGCAGGGAGAGGTAGCCCAGTCCAACATTGTCATAGTTGACTTTGACATTGACCCAGCGGGCATCCTGCGTGGCTTCTATGATGGCCATGCAGTCGCTCAAGTTGTTGACCTGAGTGATGGGGAAAAGCTCCTCTGTGGTGGTGTTGATGCAGCGGTAGAACTTTCCAGCAAACAAGTTGACCCCCATGATGCTGAAGATGAGCCAGAAGATCAGACACACCAGCAGCACATTGAAGATGGAGGGAATGGCTCCGACAAGAGCATTCACCACCACCTGCCCAGCAGAGAGGATTTTGTTTCAATGTAAATTGTTTTATATTACTACTATTATTTATGTTTATAATGATTTATATTCATTTCAAAAATATTTCTCATCAAATTCTCATAATAATAATAGACTATGAACACATATATGCCAACATATGCTGAAAGTCAGGGAAAGGTAGAGGTTAATAAAGTCAACTTTATCTTATTGGGTTAGATTTATTTCCTCATTTCCAAAAATAGTTTTTTGTTTGCAAGAGTTAGTAACAAACTATGAGCCATTACTATGCTCATCCATTGCCAAAAACATTTAAGTCACACTGGTACTCTTACCTCAGTCAACTCTGTTACAGCACCCCTGGTGTAAGCATGCAGTCAGCAAACATGGTAAGGGAAAGCCAAGTCAAGTTAGTCTAAGAGTGCATTAAACATCATATGTTTGGCATATTGTACATCAATGCTAGTCATGCACATCATTCAAACCTTGTGGTACAGTACTCAGGTATACTATGTGCATAGGTTTCTATGTAAAATGGGGGTCAATAGCCAAACACTCACCCTCATCCCTTCAAATCTTGACAGTGCTCGAAGAGGCCTTAGAGCTCTGAGCGTTCTGAGAGATTTGATTGGACCGAGATCAGAGTAGCCCAGCCAGTTGGCACCCAAACTAATCAGGGAAACCTGTGGCAGAATTGAAACAGTTCCTATTCAAATGTTACCATGGGGTTCATCTGGAAAAAAAACTCATTCCATGCAAAACGGACCCTGCCAACATCCAAATGAAAAGTAAAACACTTTCTTCTGTCAAATTTACACAGACAGGCCAGCATTAAAACAAGATGTCAAAACTTACATCTACAATGAAAAAGTCCAACCAACACCAAGCGTTGGTGAAGTAGGTCTTGTAGCCATATGCCACCCACTTAAGGAGCATCTCAATGATAAAGACGTAGGTGAAAACTTTATCAGCATACTCAAGAATAATTTTGATGGTTCGGCGTCTTTCTATGTGTATGTCTTCAAAGGCCTGCCAAAAGGAGATATTAGATACGTAAAAGTCTTGACAGTATCATAAAACACTTTTTCTAAATTTGTTGCACTGATGAAAAGACTCACCAGAGCGCCACTGCTGAGGAGGATCATAAAGATAATGAAGGTCTCAAAATAGTTATGCTCCACGATGGTGAAGCAGGCCCTGCGGATGTTCCACCAAGTCTTGCCTTTACCTTGGGTGATGTCCACAGTTAGACATGGCCAGCGCCGCACACAGTCTGAGAGGAGAGGGATATCAAAATTACCTTTTTTGTCAAGGTTAATATCCATGATTAGTCCAAAAGATCTTGGACTACATGTCTCAGAGGTGGGCACTGTTAGTATGTTACATTACAGAGTAATGACAGAAACAGGCCCTGTGTTGAACAAAATAAGTTAAGTCAGTTTAATAGTGGTTGTTTCATACTGTCGGTGAAGCAGGCCTCTGGTTCCAGTAGCCCAGACTCTCCTTCTTCCTCTACCTCTGGTTCAGGCTCAGGGGGCTGGTAGTCCACTGTGCTGCACACCGAAGAATCCCCGTCATCCAGAGCACCCATCAGCTAGCCAAGGCGCAAAATAGAAAGTGAGTTACTAAGCCATCCAGCAATATATGAATAATCTTTCAAGCAGAAGACCATATAATTATCTTCACATAGGCTGCTTTATGAGGTGCTAAGATCTGAACAAAGATTGCTTTTGGTCATAAATGCAGAGACACTCAAGATAATATTGAAAGGAATTAACTTTTTTTTGGTCAGCAATACATAATTTCATATTTTGACTATGTGTGATGGCTGATTTGTTAGTAGATAGATAGATAGACAGATAGATAGATAGATAGATAGATAGATAGATAGAGAGATTTGATCGATCGATCCTACCATGGGATGATGGTTGTTGTTTCCATCATCTGAAATCTCAGAGTCGTCATCAACAATCCCGTCATCCTCATCATCTTCACCCAGGTCTTCCAAATCTGACTCTCCCTCAGCAATTGGCACATTGAAACTGAGCTCTCCGTCTACTATAAATCCAGAAGGCCGGCCTTCAACTAAACAATTAGATATCACGTCTGCCATTTTAAAATTCTGATCAGTGTCCAAGTGGTTCATTTCAATTCCCTCCATTTTAGGGTTCATATCATCTGTCTGGCCCTCTTCAGTCTCCTTGGGCTTTCTGCCCATTATGTGTAGGGCTATTCCAACGACGAAGGCTTTGATCCAGTCGATGCCCCGAGTGATCCTGCCAATGGCTATCTGGAGGTTGTTCTCTCCATCATCGTCCCCTGCTGAGAGGTTGTCTCCACTGAACGAGCTGAGCAGCAAGGCCAGGAAGAGGTTCAACACCTGAAGAAAAAGACGTAGCATGGAGAAGTGAGGGAGGGATGGAGCAATCGAGAATTTTACACATTTTGAAGCATAAAGTAAGCTAAAGGATCTTTTTCAAACAAAAGACAATTACAAAACAGAAAAAAAATTGCTGCATTAAGTGTAAATGACGCATGAAGCAATGATGTTCATGCCCATCAGGCTGACTGGTTGACTGGAAAAGTCAATCGTTACCCGAGGAACCATTTACCTTGAAAAGTTGAAAAAGAAAAACTTTCCAATGCAGGGTATGCAAACATTATTCATTAGTCATTATTATGTCAGTCTCTTTATACAAAATAACTAGAATTTATCTGCTTATGTGTGTAGTCAGTGGTTGAGAATTAAAAAAAATATGATACATTTTATGTAATGTCAATGAACCAGTATTGATAATAATCTATAGTGATATTATTAATTAGCCAAGGCAGCCAAGTTTGAAAACTGGGTAGCCACCTGTTGCCTTGGCCAAAGTGTGCTCACTTCACTGAACTAAACACAAACCTAAGTGGCTCAAATACACATCGCATATCAGGTTGGTCTTGTGAGGCACATCAATAAATATTATGTTGTCCGTCGCCTGCTGCAGAGGCAGCTATCTTTAGTGTCTAAAACCTGTTAGTCTATTTCTCGGTTCCTATTTCCCAGGTTTAGCGGGAGATCATGGTTACATGGTCTAGGGGCAGGCTGATCTCTTGCATTCCAGCGTAGGAGCTGTGAATCAGTAAGGGGTCAGAGGGAAATGGCTGAGCTGGACAAAACACAAGCCCCGCTGTGAGGAGGGTGGGAGTTGGGGAGAGTGGAAAGAGAGATGAGAAGTTTTAAATAAAAGGCCAATTGCAGCTATGGAGGCAGACAACATAGAGGTGAACATCCATCAATTTAAAGATTTATATACAGTAGGTCTACTGTATATAGCTCTGACAGTACATTCAATATTTGTGACCATGAAAACTTGAAATGACTGAATGACTGAAGGACTCAATGACTCAATGACTGACTGTCTGACCTGGATTCTTTG
>CABFOP010092898.1:4923-19493 GCA_900683385.1 Anoplogaster cornuta | reverse complement strand
CAAGTTTCATGAGAATGGGGATGGTAGTTTTTGCGTAATCCTGCTTACACACGAACACAAATGAACACACAGCAGTGAAAACATAAGCTTTCCCTGAGGGGCGGAGCTAATAATAATAATAATAATAATAATAATAGGTTAGAATGAGGAGAACAGTAACTGCACTTCCTGAATAATATTGGAATAAACCTGATATTAAAATGACTAATAATAGCCTAACTTTCTGTTCTGGCAAAAGTATTGCTCTTTCCTTTCAGTCTCAAATTCAATTAGACCTATTCAATATCATCAAACCAAATCTAACAAAGCCTATGTAGAGTATTGCTGTAAATAAGCAATGTAAATTAATTGTTTACAAATAGGCCTTCAGTGGGTTTCATCAATCAAACCCTGTTTTGCTTAATCTTCACCACTTTACATTCTACAACTTGTTCTCATAAGACTAAAAATAAGGGGCATGCTTGCTCAGGATCCTGTTTAGTGAATCTGATGCTAATTTGATGCTTTCAACTAAGTCAATTTGAGCCTGAATTCCTTCAGAAAGATAAACAGAAGAAAGTAATGCTAAAACAACAAATACAAAATAGTGCTGATCTGTTTTTGTTTTCCATTTATGTGTTGCCCACAGTTTCAGTGGATGAAGGGCAAGTCAGGTATTTCAGCATCCTGTACCCTTCAGTGGTAAAAATAAATAAATAATAAAATGAGCCATTGTAGAGAGGTCCTGCTGCTATGCTGTGGGAAGAACACTTTAAAAGAAAATTGAGCACTTGTATAAATGATATAGCAAAGTAAGATTTGTGGGAGAAAAATATGTGACCACTCTGTCTCTTCTCATTTAATGACATACATATGCTTTCCATTTAAGTTTTGAGACAATACTCCCTCAATTAGGTACAATTATGGACATTCTCATGTATCTCTTTTATGAGACAGACTGACAACTATCCATCAATCAGAACAGCCTCTGCTACATGCTCTTATATGATAGGCAAACACATTATATATCCCAAAGACAAATACAGGCTGTAGGAACAGAGATGTGTTCAGTACTGCTGATCTATTATTGTGTTCCACCAGATTGTACAGTGTCTTGTGAAAGAAGAACAAGCATTGCAACATCCTGTATATTTCAGCGGTTAAAAAAAGCCTCGACCATTGTATAAAGAAGTGTTTCTACATTCTGGAAACATTCTAAAAGAAAATTGAATTATGGAGTAGAAAAAATAGCAGAGAAGTGAGATTTGAGGGAAGAAACTTGTCACTCCATAATCCCCAAGTCTCTGTGCTCCCACCACCTACCTCCAATTACAAAGAGAAAAAATGGCTAGTTTCTTGACTCCTCAGAAATACACAGGCTCTCCATCAGAACTCAATTTGGTTTGGTAATGAGACTGTGCTCGTGCATTTCCCCATGCAGACAGTCCAATCTGTAATTGCCAACACACATGGAGGCTTTGCTTAGCAGGAAAGCTCTGAGGAAATAGACTGGTAAAAGTGTAGCCTTTTTTCATTTGGATGAAACTTAGAGCTCACCTTGTACAGCCCTCATCATGACCTTGAGAATTCTTGATGAGAATTTGATCATTTCTTGAGTGTCTTAGACAACACTATTTTAATGGATTATGGCAGTGGTCACATCATCTAATAGAATATCCCTGTTTGGATAGTAGTGGTGCAGATATTTGTGAGAAAGTTACTTTTACCCTTATTACTGATGATTTGTGTCTAAAGTTGAACATAACAGTTTGACAGTAAATAACAGTGTACATTTGTTTTTTTCTTCTTTTTATTGTATTTATATGTGAATTTTAATATTTTCCTGCTTGCCAAAATTTGTTAAACACAGACATGTTGCTGTATACTCTACCAAAGTCTAAGTAAAGCTAGATTCATCCAGATGAGATAATTAAATAAACTCTGGTAAACTATGTGCAAAAAGGATTGGACTTACATAGTCATTGCACGATTCATGTGTGAGTGGTAACAACGGGGGCCTGTATCCTGGATTCCCTGCTGCATCCCTGGCTCGTGGAGCTTGTACCTCCCTGGATAAAATAGTTGTGGGAAGAGTGCTATGTGTTCCTGCTGTTGCCCGAGGTGCTACTGCAGTGCTTCCTATGCCTCCATGCCCCCTGGTAAAACAAACAATGGACAGACATTGCATCAATTTGCCTTCATTTCTCATGCTCCACAACATTTACAGTTGCAAGAAAACATTTGTGAACCCTTTTTGAATTACCTGCATTCCTGCATAAATGGCTCCTAAAATCTGGTCTGATCATCTAATTCATAACAATTGATAAACACAATGTGATTTAACAAATAACACAAAACTTTTTTACTTTGATATGTTTTTACATATTGTTCAAACATTAACAGCTTAAGATGGAAAATGTATGGGCACCTCTATGATATGACTCCTGTCATAAAAACCCTAACAGAATCTGCTCCCTAAAACAAGAGATCTGTTGAAGTGGAATAATAAAGGAGGAGCTCTGGAGAAGAGTTGTTGAGGCTCATCAGGCTGGAAAAGACTATGGCTACAGTCAGACTTCAGTGTCATTGTTGCTCTCCCTAGGAGTGGGCATCCAGCAAAGATAACAGTAACAGCACGCCGCATAAAGGTCAAGGAGGTGATGAATAACTCTAAGGTAACAGCGAAGGATTCAAGATTCAAGAACTTTATTTGTCACATACTCATACAAGATGTGCAGTGAAATGTAGGAACTTTCTAACATCTGTGCCCACGAGTCCACAATAAGAAAACACTAAACAAGAGTGGTGTTCATGGGGGGATATCAGGAAACCACTGCTCTCCACAAAAAAACATTGTTGTCCTTCTCAAGTTTGCCAAAGACAACCTGGATGTTCCACAAAGCTACTGGAACAATGTTCTGTGGACAGATGAGACAAAAATTGAACTTTTCGGCAAAAGGGCACAACACTATGTTTGGAGGAGAAAAAACACTGCATAGCAGCAGCAAAACCTCATTCCAACCATGAAGCATGGTGGAGGGAGCATCATGGTTTGGGACTGCTTTGCTGCCTCAGGGAATGAGCAACTCCAAATTATATCAGGAAACTACAGGAGAATATGAGGGTAACAGTATGATCTGAAGCTTAACAGAGGTTAGGTCATGGAACATGACAATGACCCCAAATCTACAACAAAATGGCCAAGAATGGTCAGAGTCCTGACCTTAACCCTATTGAAATGTTGTGGCACGACCTGAAGCAAGCCGGTCATACCTCCGGCAGGAAATGTTTGTTTGAGGTTATTGCTGATAAAGGAGGTGTGTGTGTTAAATCACATTATGTTTAGACCAGACCATATTTTAGGAGCCATTTATACAGGAATGCAGGTGATTCACAAACTTTTTCTCGTTCGGTACGTTTTCGGTACAGCAGTAAAAAAAGAAAGTAAGAAAATATAGGGGTGTAACGGTTCAACAAGTCCACGGTTCGGTTTGTATTGTATTCTTCCATTCAGAGATTTGATAATATATGAAATCAACAAATATTGTTACTTAGCCTATTTAAAACAAACATAAAAATGTGGTTTGTGTAGTTTCATTCGTTTTTTTACAATTCGGTTTTGCATCCCTACGGTTCGGTCTTGCATCCCTCAGTTCAGTTTGGTTTTTTACGGTTCGGTTTTACACCCCTAGCTCATACTGTATACTTGGGTGTTTTCAAGTACAAGATAAACATAACCTCTGCTGGTACTAGGTTAATCTTGTAATGATCAGACGGCTGAAAAATTTCACTGTCTTTCACTCCTTTGGAACACAGCATCATTATTTCAACAATACCAAGAAACAGTGCTATTCCGGCATTTTTACAATGCCATCTGTATGAATCTGCTGAATATATTCATATTGTAAGCCTGCCTTTCTCCAGTTGATACAGACCCAAGGCCAAAGTACTTGAACTCTGGTGACTGAGCAGAGATGAGGAACTTGGGAAATAATCTTTGTTTGTATTGAAGTTTAATGGTCCATTGCTGGATTTAGCATTGCAAAGCTGTCTATTGTTTGAGAACTTAAGACAGTAGCAAGATGTAGTAGGACAAGGATACACTGTCTTCTTCTGGCAGATCCGTCACTAGGTAGCAGTCCAATGTAATCCAAAAATATAGACACAAAGGCGAATTAGTGGTGCATATATTTCATGGAGATTTACAATAATCGCTCATCAGTGTACCATACGGAGAAAATATGGGAAGTGGGTGAGCAACACATGCTACTGCTGTATTTAGTTCAACTGCCACCTGAAGTAGAGCTACCGTGGCATACTGTAGGTAATAGGTAGTTTGCTCTAATAAATGACTTGCAAGCAGATTGACACAGGCCTTCCACACAAACAGTTGCATGCACAGCTCAACCAAATCAAACACAATGCAACATTAGTTGGCATTGTTGTTTCTGTAGATGGTTGGTGATCTGTGTGAGATGATTTTGAGACATAGTCCTGCCTACATCCTAAAATTTTGACAACTAATGTCAGAATTGTTAGCAAGTAAGGCTTTATTGGAACAATTGGAGGAAAATATTGAAACTCCAACCTCAAGATGAGGTTTAAGTACTATCTGATATGAAATATGAAAAATGTTCTGACAGTAAACACTTGGTGAACACTTAAGCAAAATCCATTTTTATCATTATATATTTTTTAATTAACAGCACAATTGGCATTATCAATTTTTAGAATGTCTTTCAAGGCAGATCAGATTGAATAATTTTTTACATCCCTACAAAAATACCGCCAAATTGCTTTGCACACCAAAATATGGAAAAAGTCAAGGGGGTTGACTATGTTTTTGGGTAACTGACTGTACTAACTTTTCTTCATTTTGTGAAATGTATACACAGAGATATTGATGTTAAGGGGAAAGGCATGTGCAGTGGAAATAACAGGTCTTAACCTGGCTGAGGAAGGTTACAATTTCACTGTACATTTTTATGCTTTATTTAATTGATAAATTAAAAATAAACAAAGTCTGAGAGTTAATGTCAGTTGTCAAAACAGAAAGTGCTCCAATGTCAAATGTGAAGATGATCACTTTTTACTATTTTAATAAATCTGACCATAAAATAGAAAATCTAACCTTTAGAACTTTATAGCCTCAAGAAGATATTCACCAATTATGACTCTTTTCTGAACCTTTATTTTGTATAATTAGTTTTGTACCTTGGGGTTATTGTGGAAGCTGGTCGTAAGCCCCTTCCTTGTACACTCCTCCCTCGGCCAGGCTCATCAGACCCATTCAAGAAGGAGAGCTCTCTCAGTTGTTCCTGTCTGATCTCGTCATTGTAGTCCTGTGGGAGCAAAATACATGTCTCGTATGAAAAACAAGGGCATTTGTCATCCAACTACAACAGGAGCAGATGTCCTAAAATTAAAATGATCTTGACATACACAGGAAACACATGGTCTTGCTGAACTTGAATATTCATTGAAAAATGTGATCTTTAGGTCATGGCTTGGAATAATACGGAGAGATTAGTAACACAGGGAAAGAAAATAAACATTCATCTAAAGAGTTTTACATTCATGTTAGCAATATTTTATTTAAGACTGGGTGTCACTTTTTTCAAATAGTGGATAACTCATTTTGGAACAAAATATTCCTGTAAAATAGTTTTCAGACAGTTTACAGTCACTTTTTGTTATGTCTTCCAGTGAATTGCCTTAACATCTGGCTAGTGAGGTCAAATCAGCAAAATCAATATAATATTGATATTTATAGTTTATTTCAACAATAGGAAATTAATGATAAATGACATCAACAGGCCCTTCCCTGTACGTTACAGGAACAGAAAATATTCTTTATTCGTCAATGCACATAGCCTGAATTTTTACAACTTTGTGTGAAATATCGTTATCTTGTGATTCTGATTCAGTGGTCACGAAATGCTTCGAGAGGCTCAAGGATTACATCCGTGCCTTCCTCCCTCGTACCATGGACCCACTACAGTTCGCATATCGGCAAAAGTCTAATTGGCTTGTGATGGGGCAATTACTTTTTCACACCTGGAGATTGAATGTTTAATTTCCTTGCACACCAAACAAATAAGAGAAGCACCACATTTCAGTGTAATTTTCTCTCCATATATACTCTAACCAACAAAAATATCTTAATTCAATGTGAAAACATTTTTTAATTAATTTAATTAAATATGTAAAAATACAGTAAAACAAACCAGGGGTGGATGGCATGGCTGGGGGCATTTTCCACAGCACTGTATATTATATGTGTAATACAGGGACCATATGGTGAACTAATTTGAATATAAAAATCTTTTAACACACAAAATCCTTACGCCAGATTTCAAGACATTGCATGGATGTACTTCCCTTCATTGAAAATAAATGAATAAGGCCTTAAGCAATCTCTTGGTTTGAAGGACACTGGCAAAGTTTTTAATTGGAAAGCTGGGAGCTTATCCAAAGCACAACAAATCTGTAAGTTGGCTGTTGATAGGCATTAATACGAGTATACAGAGTGAAACCCATTCTGAGGCTTCTGAGGTCCGGCTATTTGCTCAGTGAGATCAATTCTGTTCATACACGACCTTGTCCATACACCATATCGTTCATATTTCTAAAGTTGTCTAGTGTTGGCCATTATTTCTGCATTTTTGGACAATCAAATTGACTGGACTTAATCTGAAATTGAAAGAAATGCAATCAAGTGTAGAGGATACAAGAATTGTAATTCTATATTCTATATTTCTATGTTCTATTTGTTCGGTGGAACTATTGTGGATAGGTATATTATCCTATCAGGATTTGAATAGGAATGTGACGTAAGCAAAGCAAGGCATTGTGGGACTTTAGGACACCGAATCTACAGTAGACATTGCGGTGTTGTTGATCTTATCCAACTTAAAAAAGGTGAACGCTTGCTGTATTTTAAACTGCCATAACCGTTCTCACTGATCGCTAATGGAGGGAGATTTTTCAGTTTACCAGCTTGGAAGCAAAACAATGGAACTCAGGTCGCTGAGTTAACAAAGAGGCGTCGTATGGCATAGCAGGGTAGCAGCTGTAAGTCTTACAGGTGATGAAGGTGATGTTTGTTGTCTTACTGTACTGTAAGACAACATCACCTTCAGCAACACATTTTTGTGTTCACGGCATTTTCACACAGGTAATCAAAACACATTTAAGTGTTAAGTGGTTACCGCTAGCTCCGCCAAGGGTAGCCAAGCTGTGTTGTTTGTTGTTGGGTTGTTGCTACACAACTAACATTGCTCAACTAGCTGGCTGCATAGCTACATAACTAATCACACAGAAGTCAAAGCAACGCACACCGACAAGTTTAACTGGAGGACAAAGAGACAGCAAGCTCTCACAGTGAACAGTAAGTAGGTAAGTAGGTTGAGCTTATACTATACACTTCAGGTAGCTACTGTGATAGAAAATCCTGGAGCCCACCTCACCACATTTCAGGTAGATTATTATGGTAATTTAGTTTAGCAAGATAGGCACAAACATACCTATAGTCGTGGGTACAGAGACTAATAATATTGGGGGGTGGGGACACAGATCCTTCACTATCCAATCATTTAATCGTAAGTACACTATATGTACCCCTACAAGGCGGTGGCATTACCCCTCCGCTACACAAGCCTCCAATTGAAGAAATAAATGAATGAATACCCACACAAAGAAAGCAAATCAAATTTTGAATAGATCTCATGGCCACGTTCCAGTTAGATTATTAACATGGCATAAGAGGCTGAGCAGCATAGTGCTGTAAGGTTGTTATGTTTATCTGGAACCTATTGAGAGCACTACAGGCATCTCCAACCTGAGACCACACACGCCTGGGGCCAGATGTACAGACAATGCATATGTACAAAATGTTTGCATATGCCACATACACTTGGATTTATGAAATGGAATGTGAGAATGTGTGTGCCTCTGCCCTCATTTATTCCATGGTTATTCATGGTTTAATAAAGTTTCATTCATGATAACATTTACAGCCATGTCTCGTGTTTTTAAAAAAAAGTTTTTTTTAACATCTGCTCCTTTCCTCTGTCCTAAAATAAGTAAATATTAATTAATTTTCTTTATGTGCTTATTACATTTCAGGGGCATGGCAGGCTGGAGTCTATAAAGCACTGGGCAAAATGCAGGAAGGCACTCTGGACAAGTTGCCAGTCCATTACAGGACTAACGCAAAGATACAATCACTCACATTCATAACTATGGCCAAGTTAGTGTCTCTAATCCACCTAAACTGGAATGTGGGAGGAGACTCACACAAACAAAGGGAGAACTTGCAAATTCCACACATAGCTGGGGCCAGGAACATAGATTTTCTAATAAATCAGTATTACATTACTATTAATATACAGTATAATGGATGTGTATAAAGATATGAAGTGGCTGCTTTGGTACTGTTGGAGGACAGTGCTAATGCAAGACTTTGGCAAAAATGTGTGTTCAGAGATTGTGCAGATTTCCTGGCACATGATGTCTGGCGAAAGTGCTGCTTCCGATTTCCAAGAGCCATGGAATTGTTTCCAGTGTTAGATTGGCAGACACAAAGGGGACATGTCATCCCAGTCCATCTACATGTCCTCAACCTTCTTGTAGCTGAGTGTAGATAGGTTCTGGTGTAATGGCCGTCACCACGGTGTGTTGGTCAAACACGGAAGGAGGCAGGACTTCCCTTAACCAGTTTAATGGTAGGTGATAAAGATGGTTGTTTGGATGTGTGGTCTAGAGGAAACCAGAACGTACAACACCCAGCATAAATATCCAATTACACCAACAATACTAAAGCGTATTGTTAACAGTGAACAGAAAAATGCAAGCTATACATTCCCATAGTCCTATGCCCTTTGACTAATACTGTAACAAGAACAAAATAAACTGCATTTATAATGCCTAAACTGTGTAGCATGTAACTTAAATATAATCCATATACACTCCATTTGCTGGCGATCTATAGATTAGCTGTGAGTACAGAATTAAACATACTCAAACAACACAAAAGCATATCACTCTGCCGAGGCAGCACACAGTGAGTGCATGATCAGGGTATGATCAGGGCCTGATACTCCTGTGTAACGGCAACAGGCTCAGGTGCAGTCTTGCTCATTAGAGCCTCTTGAACAGCCGCCCCTACATATGCCATGGAATTGTATCCCCTTAAAGGCTCTACTCGTCTGGTAGGGGGAACTGCTTCATCATCCTCTGGGATGGCTGGCAGCCTGATTAGACGGGCAACTGCTCTATGGTAGACCCTGTCCTTTACTTGGACGTCTGCTGATCGGATGTGCTCATCTGCACTGAGGTGGACATCCTTCACCTTGCCCACTGGCCAACGGGCTCTAGGTAGCTGGTGGTCAATGATCATGACCACAGTGTCGGGTGTGAGTTCCTCTGTGTTGCCTTGCCACTTCTGGCGTGGCTGCAGAGTGGGGAGATACAGTACCTCTTGATGAAATGGCCCCAGAACTGATCTGCCAATACCTGGCTATGTCGGCATCTCCGTCGGCTTAACATTTCAGACTCCGGGTAGACGACCTGTGGTAGTGATGAGTCAGGCCACCCCATCAAAAGGTAGTTCAGTAATTTATAGCCCTTGGTCACAATGGTTATAAATTGTTTATCCTTTGGAAATCCCCATAGTGCACAGCATAGCACAGCGGGCAGAACCTCAGGCCCAAACAGCTGTAGATGTAGAGAGCTGCAGCAGCAGTTGGGTCTCGGTGGGATGTTTGTTTCTAAAGAGCGTGGTAAGTGAAAGCGCCACTTTATACTTGATTAGAAAAGGATAAGGATATTATTAATACTTAATAATACTTAAAAATATATTTATTCTTTGACTTGACAAGTTATTTGAAAGTTGAACACAACGTGCAACTTCATTGGAATCATATGAATCTCTTGAATAAATTACATTGAAATTGAAAAATGAGTGCAAACAAACCTGCAGCATATTTATAGCAAACTCATATTTATTATGAATGTTTGACTTCACACAGTACACACAGAAAAGTTCTGATTCTTCAGTGGTTTTTTGAAGTGCATAGTGGTGCTATATATTACCACCATTACACAAAGAATTAAGAATTACACAAAGGATTTGTTAAAAAATTTTCATTGCTTCATGTGGATTATGCCACATGTCGATTTTGGTAGAGGACTGAAGGAATTTAGAGCACTCCCACTCTAAGATGAGCAAGAGGACGCCAGAGCAAAGGTGAGGGAAAGGAGTGGCTGAGCGGAGCGCTGCACAAGACTGAGAACGATGAGTGAAATTTCAAGTCGTTCAACTCCACTCACATGCTCTGCTACATACACAGATTTTTAGCTTGAATATATGCAAGCTCTCTACATGTGGCCCATGGAGCTACTGTCGGTCAAGAGACAAGAGAAAAAGGGGTTGCTACCCTCAGTATATGGGTGGCTGTGGCAAGACAAAGACCTCATGGAAACTGGCATTACTGAATTTTGGACCAGACTGGCATTGGAGTGAACTCTAACCCTTATCTGTGAGTTTGTTGGCTGGTAAGCTCTTCATGTGTTATATTATTACAGCCACACTACTCTTACCATCTGCCTATTCTAGTTACAGTGGTTACTGGTCAAGTGAAACTCTGCTTCCTCTATAACATAATTTATTAAACACACAATCTGATCAATTTTCAACATGCCTTGTGAGCAATTTGATCCAATCTTATCTCTGCAGACTTAACTTTTATCTCTCAATGAAATCTTAATTAGTATCATCCTAGTTATTCTCACTCATCAATACTGCTGAGGGAAATATACTGGGTTTTAGGAAATTCCTGTCAGATATTGCTGGGAAAAGGTTCTAAAATAATGGAAAGTCATATGTGGCAAAACCTGTCTGTATCTAACTAATGACTACATCTAACTTAGAAATAAATAATGTATCAAAGGGTATCCCAGCACCTTTATGCACACTAATTAGCAGCACTTTATAATAGTGAAATAAGAAGAATAATTTATAATACCTCATCAGACACATTCATTTATAGTCTTGGTTAGAACAACTATGGACAGAAATAATACATCAAATATAATGCGGTTTCTATAATGAAACACCAAAAGAATACATAAAAGCCCTTGCTGATCTGAGAAGGACAAAAGCCAGCTGACCCTATATCAATACCACAGGATGGGGTAGATTGCACAATGCAAAGCACAAATGACGCATTCAGGTAAGTTTGCACTCTAAGAAAATGCATATAGCAAATGTCCATTTACACCAACCATCTCCTGAACATTATTTTGAAAATGTACCTCTACATGAAAGTATACATATCACAGTGTACAGTAGCTGCAGTATCACTCTTGTGGCCCAAGGAGGAGACATATTGTAAGAACTCTGACTCGGTGGAAGAAACATAAACTCCATAAGTAGACTCATGTAGCACCTCTTCTATTAGGCTTGTCACACACGCAAAGCTTGATTAATATTTATAGCTTAGACTCAGCAAGGGGACACAACATGCAGATTAATTACTGCTCTCCAGTTCTCCAAGCTGTAAATTGGGGGTCGTGCAAGTTGTTCCATATTGTACATTGTTGAATACACTGTATTTCTATTAGTAAGAGCATGTGGTGCCAATGCCAACGAAATCTTTACTTAATTGATGATGTGCCTTGGTTACTTTGCAGAATACCAGATATTTAAGAAAATAAATATTGTTTATGATTCAAAGTGAAAATAAACCTTTTAGAGAAGTTGTCATGTCAGAGGTGTTGAATAATTCTCATATGCAACTCCTGTAATCTCCAATAAATAAGGAGTAAATTGATTTATTTAATCTTACTTACTGGAACTAGAAATTTCTTTATCTCCTCCAAGGCATGACTCATGCGGGAATAGGCCTCTCCAGGTGGCGCAAAGACTTCAATTAAAACATGAAGATCATTACTCAAATGGGCATACTTGGCCTCCCCACTTTTCCTTAATTCTTCCTCCTGTGAAAAAAAGGAGAGTATTGGTCAAGTACTGTTGTCCACAGAAGAATTAAAAACTCAACTGATCAGCATATTTTGTTCAATACAAATGTAGTATAGTGCAGCCTATTTCAAAAGTAGGTATATTTTTTTTACATACATCTAAAAGTATAAGTTGTAGTGTTAACAAATGCTTAAATGTTTAATATTATATATGACTAAAGTTAAATATGTGTAGACCACAGAACAAATAGAGGGTGGACAAAATCACATTGTAATTTTATTGTATGACCATTTGATCATTCCAATGTACACAATCTTTCAGTTCTGACTACATGTACTGTATGTTGCTTCTCTTCTGCTTTAGCTTACATTCACACATTGAAGAGGCTTTGAGGTCACAGATTATGATAGACGATTGGTTGTGATGCACTACTCCATTGCTTCCTTTCATCATAAGCATCTCAACCTACAGTAACATTTTTTGACAAGTTGATTCGCTTTCAACACTTCAATCACTTCATTCATGAATAGGCACATGCACCATAAGCAAAGCATTTTTGAATGATAGGTGATCCATTTTTACCTTACCCAGCTTAACTTCTACAGGATGAGTACTGCTCATCTACACAGCTGACAAATATTCTAATAGAAGAATAACCGCTATACTAGACATTAGATTCAGTTTGTGAGTGTGAAAATGCTGCCTCTGGCAGAATTAGTTTTGACATGTTGTCTCCAACACTGTTGCTACTACTGATCGTCTTTGGACTGAACAACCTACAAATGGGTTGCACAACTCCAAGTAGCCACATGTATATAGGAGGGCGATTTATGTGCTTTTATAACTGCGTTTTAATTTATTTGATTCATTTTGTAAGTGCTGTATTGGGACAAAGTAATGTTCATTGATGAGGCTCTTTGCTTCATTATTGGGCATTGATATTTCATTTCATAAAATTGAAATGACATCTTTAAAGATATGCATTTGTGTTTGCGAGATAGGGCAGTAAGATTCTGGCACCAGCGATTCTTTTGGAGGGATAAAGTAGTAGTACTATAGTAGACTTTGTTACAAACCCTCGGCATCCAACCTCCAACCCCTCTTGCTAACTATCAATGCCAGCTCAGAATAGCTTGACAAATCTACTACTACTAATCCATCTACTGCATCCTCCCATGGTACTGAATAAAGATTCCTCTTATTCCTCTACAATCTTGTGATTAATGGACTTGGACCGGATAAAGTGGATAAAACCTGGGTCCAAAATACAGGAACTGTTTACCACAAAACTTAAGCTGGAGGCTCCTGAGGAAATTGAGAGGGCTCACGGGAATGTAAAGTTCAGAGGTGACAGTGAAAGGCTGAGATCAGTGGAGATCAAGCTGTTGTGTTTTAAGGACAAACAGCTAATCCTGGCCAGGGCAAGATCTAACCTGAAGAACACCTCAGTTTACATCAATGAGGACTTTTCTGAACAAGTGAGGAAGAAAAGAGCCGAGCTACTACCTGCAATGAAGGAGGCAAGAGCAAGAGGAGATTATGCTATCATCAGCTATGACCGCCTAATTGTGAGGCCAAGGAGCAGTGATGGAGCAGTGATATAGCAGAAAGAAGGCCCCCAATCAAGTGAATGGACCTGCTTTGTTCTGGAAAATGTTTTTAAATGTGTTTTTAATATGATTGTATGAACAATGTCTTTGGGTTTACTTAAGAAAGGCTTAAGGATCGCACACCTTAACATCTGCAGTCTGATTCATAAAGTTCAGGATCTCTCCATACTAGTCAACAATGATAATATAAATATAATTGCTATTTCAGAAACACATATGGACATTTCGGTTAATGACTCTGAAGTAGCCATACCTGGTTATAGCATTTTCAGGCATGATAGAAATAAGCATGGGGGAGGTGTGGCCATATATGTACAAAACCACATCCCAGTTAAGATCAGAAATTATCTGATGAATCCAGTTATAGAAGTCCTTTGGCTTCAAATTCACCTACTGCACATCAAACCTATACTTATCGGCTGTTGTTATAGACCCCCTAGCTCTAATGTACAATACACTGATGATATATGTGCTATGCTTCAGAAAGCTACAGACACAGACAGAGAAATATACTTTCTGGGGGACCTAAACATCGACTGGCTTTCTCTGTCCTGTGCTTTGAAAGAGAGATTACTAGTTGCAACCATTGACTGTATATAATATGGACGTAACTACAGTGACGTCACCCATTGGTTTCTGCTCACCCGTTTTGAAGTCAGGAGAATAGCGATTTGGCCGTCGCCATTTTGTTCATTTGAAACCGGACGTGGCTGGCTACTGGCTATTCGGACGAGCTGGGCGGGAGCAAGGGGTCGATCTGACCAATCAACGCCCCCAAAGCATAACGCTCCTTTATCGTCAAATGTAAAATAAATGAGGCCATAATTTACAAAATGGACATCATTCTGTATTGAAGAAGACTTCAAACTAGCGATTGAGACCATAAACTAATTTGGAAAACGGTTACTGAGGTTATAAATCAAGTGAGAAGTAGGGCCATTTTCCCATTGACTTGCATTGAAAGTGATTTCAATGCAAGTCAATGGGAAAATGGCCCT
>CABFOP010092301.1:0-10619 GCA_900683385.1 Anoplogaster cornuta | reverse complement strand
AATAAAAGAGTACACACACACACACACACACACACACACACACACACACACACACACACACACACACACACACACACACACACACACACACACAGATAGAAAAAAACACACACACACACACACACACACACACACACACACACACACACACACACACACACACAAGTAAAGCTAGTGAATGAAGAGAACCAGTCGCTCAGATGAGTCGTTTCAAGGTTTCAAAGAGCATGACGAAAAAGTAAAGCAATCACAAGCGACACACAGAATGATGCTAATCAAATTATTGGAGCTACAGTATACATTTCTTAAGCACGCACGTTTTAAAACCTATGAGATTTGATTTCATGAGCAAAACCAATTCATGTGCCCTCAGGGTTATTCTTGCTGTTCGTCATGAATTCCAAACTGTTGAGATATATGCAAACTTTATGACACAAACGGAAAGAACTCCAATTGCACACACGCACACGCACACGCACACACACACCCAAAAAGCCAATAACAGCTAATAATAATATTTATGAATGAAATCATAAGCAGTATAATATTCCCATTGCAACATTATATCCTGTGTATTGCTAAATTCAGTACACTATTTTGAAACGGGTGGACGCACAAACGCTTCCACGACAAGAGTGTGCGGTGATGCTGGCGACTAAATAATTGAGTTCACGTGTCCAAGGGAATTATTCGAGCCAATTCCGGTCACGGTTGAGGGATTGGGCCGAAGTCTGTTTTTATTCTGGCAGGACAAGCAAGCAGCACACCTTGCACCTACCTACTGGAGTATCGTATGACCCCATGTTGGGAGATAGTAAAGCTAATTGGCAACAGAGAGAGAGAGAGAGAGAGAGAAGAGGAGGAATACAAAAAAGAAACAGAAAATGAGCGCTGTAAAAGCAAAGAGCCCTGCAGCAGATTATATGTATAACACTGTGCATTGAATACAACTGGCTCTTTGTCCTTTGGTTGCCTTAGAGACTAATGTATGAGGCAATCACCCATCCAATAAAAGCATCCATGATTAGGACTATATTAGTGTTGGCTTTAGACACTAGAGCAGTTTGGCTTGACTGATTTCATTACATAACTGAAGGACTAGCAGTAAACACGAACTGGGGCCATCCAGCATTATAAAAGCATATCAGTGTTAATTGTTGACTAATAGATAAAGGTAATGAACTCCTCACCTTGAAATCTTTGTATCCTTCCCTTTCCAAAAGGCATGGGCAGATTCAATGGGACGTAGTGCTCGTGGTTGCAGGCGACACGCAGGAACTCGAACTTGAACTCAAACAGCGTCTGCATTTTGGGGACATCAGATGCACCGGTGAGGCCAAACTACCGCAGCGCTCAGCAACACGCCCTTGTCCAAACAACACATTCATTCATTCATTTTTCAAGAGTGTAGCGGCCCCGACGGCAAAACGATCGGCCGCCTTTAGTCTTGAGCCTAAACGTGGGCAAGGCCAGAACTGTGCTTTCAACGTGATCCGTGAAATCTTAAAAATCTAGGTAACAGGTAAACAGGTAAACAGTGAGGAGATGCCAGAGTAATTGGAGTAATGGGCTTATTATTATTGCACTTAGCAACATGCTACATACATCTTTTGTTTTGTTTTTGTTGTTATTGATGATATTATTATTATTTACTCAATAAAGTAACTAATTATAATACTTAATAATAAAGTAAAAGTGCAATGACCAACAATAATCATCGTACCTTGGGATCTCCTGGTACAAAGCAGTTGATATAGTTGTTGATCTGCTTGAAGATGAAGCCTCTGTCCATCAGGGTGAAGCAGCGCTGCAGAATAAAATGATCATTTCGAGCAGCTGAGAAACTAACAGACTATAACAGACAGACAGGGTTCTGCCAACCATATGAGATGAGTGTAGATCCAGACCTTAATGAAGACCGCCAGGCTGTGGTTGGCGTTCCTGGCAGCATCCAAGTTGTCCTTGTACTTCTGAGTGATGTGCGGCATCATCATGTTGACCAGGGTTTCCACGGTGTGGTGGAAGGAGGCTGAGAAGCGCTGATTCCTGGACAGCTGAGGGGCACAACCAGGTTGGTACAGTGGTTGTTGTGAACTCTTCTAATGTAATACTAACCCAGTTTAACCACAGTGCTGCATAAGGAAATTACCTTAATTTAGTCCTGTTCTAGTGGAAAATTAGTCCTTCCCACAGTGGCCTCTAGATTACACAGGGTTATGCCAATGGAGGGTAAAGACCGGCATGTGGTCGGTTATGGGGTTTGGACAAATGCGGCCAATTAAAATGCACAGCAGTGTGTGACAGGCTGTGGATACAAAATGCTTTAACTGTGGTATTGTGGCTGTCCACAAGACCGGGCATGTTATAAACTACCGCTAAGCACTTCAGCTGTAGCACAGCGGACAAGAACAGACACCTCTCTCTGAGTCACGTCGAATGCATGTGTTGGACTTACCTTCACTTTACCACTCTCAATCAAGTACTGAGCCATGGACTTGACTAAAGCTTCAAAGAAATACCAGGAGTACTACAGGGCGGAGACAAAAACATGCACCAATCAGTGAAACACAAAAAAAGGAAATTCATCTCCATGACAATTAAATACTGCGGAGTCAAACAAAGCCTTTAAACTGTTCCAGTACCTTGAGCAGCTTGTTGCTGGTGAGGAAGTCGGTGGAAGGCTTGAGGATAGCAGTCATGGCTTTAGCCAACTCCTCATGCACTGATCTGGTGGTGGAGGCGGTGTGTGGCTCAGTCTTGAATACATACTGCAGCAGAGACACACAGAGAACCACATCAGTTCTCTACTACTACAAAATAAATACAGCTGATGAATTGTGATATACAAGATTAGCGGTGAGTTTGACCTTGACATATGATCTCAGGTAGTGCTCCAACCCCTCCTCATGGCACTGGGCAACGATGTGAATCATGACTCTGAAAGGAAGTGATGGAAAAGTAAAGCAATGAGAGGACAGTTCTGAACAGTGCAGATGGCTGGAGGCATCTAAAGTCACCATGAAATAGAAAAAATGACTTTTCCATTGAAAAATACAGTAAAATGTATATTCTCTTGAATTGTTATATCAAAATCCCACTGCTTTTGCTTCCTGGACATTTTTTGTGGTTACTTCATGGCATACCAGTACATAAAAATTCCAACAACTAATACTATCACAGATCTTTGGACAACCCCATCATACAACAAACTGGAAAGATATATGGTGGTGAATTTTGGGATGTTTAGGTCAAATTTCACAGTGATACACATAATATGAAATGGGCTTCACTGTCTTTGTCTTTCTGCATTTGTTTTGGTCCAGCCCGCCCACTTTTGAAAAGTCCCTCCCACATTATGTCCTGCGCCAATAAACTGCCCAGTTCTCAGGTCAAATCACATGCTGTACAGTAGACACAGTTTTAGTGACCATAGGCCTCATTTATAAAAGGTTCTTACACACTCACAGAAGAATCCAAGTTGAGTTTTGTAAAACAGTTGTAATTGATTGATTGATTCGATTTTCTAAATTTTTCTGGGATACATCAAAATCTAATTTCTATAGATATTGATGGCATGAATGCTGAGGATGTAATTCCCAATTGTTTGTTATCATACTTCAAACAAAACAATCTGGGATTAAACAAAAGAAAATTTGTATACATCTCGGACGCAGAGCACTTGCCTCGTGACGTTCACCGCCACGTCCTCATGGGTGGCACTGGTCAGCACCCGAAACAGCTGATTCAGAGTGGTGGGCAGGAACTTAATCATCACGTGGCTCTCCATGGCATGAAGGCTCTGAGTGCCAGAACGGTACAGGTAAGAGTTATGAATATGAAGAGTACAATCACATAAGTCGAATGTGGGAAACGGTGATGTCTAGAGGTTTAAATGGTTCGATGGGTGACTAATCCTCCAGCCCAGGTGATTCATGCATCCATCAGGCTCTGAGTATCCTCACCGCTTAAACAAAGAGGAGTGAAAGCGAATACAATATGACGTAGGAGGAAACTAGGCAACAAAAAGAGGACATGAGAGAACAACCTTGTGTTAATCACCCCACACCTTATGGTCGAGTTCCTGGAACAAGGCGGAGCGCGGGTACCGGTGCATCACACCACAAAGCCCCCATTTGAACCCTCTGGCCATTGTTTGTGTGCACCGTTATGTTTACGTTAGCACCACTGACGTACTGATGTTAAGTGTCTCTCTCCATGTGGATGTCTAACCCTGCCCTGAATAAACAAAATACTGATATCCCAAGGAAATCAGAGCAGAGATAGGGCACTGAGTGATGCGTGATAAGAACGAATGATTGATGGGTGACAACCGGGCAGCAAAGCACCAGAGAGAGAGACGAGGAGACATCTGGGACTGAGACATGGGAAAAGGGAACACCCATTCTTTGTGCCCTCACGTTAATCATACCAACCGAGAAGAAAGTCATTGCTTTACCTTCAGGTATTTGACCAGCTCTCCTCCCAGTACCTGGGCTGCAGATGCCGTGCTCTGGCAGTGGTGAAAGAAATTGTGCAGATGCTGATCCTGTAGAGAGGAGAGAGAGAGAAAGATTAAAACACACTCCGGGAGGTCATTTCAAGAAAGTGGGCTGTAATGTAATCACAGTATGAATTTAGACTTCCAAGGATGTTTCTAACAAAAGGCCTCTCCAGACCACACCACTACTTTAATTTGTTAGCAGTTCTGCGGTTGCTAAACAATAACTAACCTGAGTGTAGACGGTGGACACAAGGTGAGAGGACACCTTGAATAAAGACTTGCCTCCATCGACCCATTTGATTTCAGGACCCGAGTGCTGTGATAAAAGAAACGGCAACAATTCATATTCAGCAATATTTTCACACCATTAAGTGTCACATTTTATTGTCTTAAGGCTGTGGGGTTGGAGGGAATCACATAGCCGCTGAGCAGAGGACCGAGCCGGCACCTTCACCCACTTGACCCGTTCTCAGATGTCCTCCTCATCCCGCCCTCTGTGAGGGTGTACTTTACCTTGCCGACACCCTCCTGACAGCTGAGATATCCAGCAGGCAGGTTGGCAGCCACCGGGACGTGATTCTCATTCATGATCACCCGGCCATCCTTCAGCAAAGGGAGCCAGGCGTAACCCACTGGGGGGGAGAGAGACAGGGACAGGAGAGGACAGTCTGACACCCTGTGACAATACACGACCGCGATACAGAAAAGTACCGCGCAAAGTCAAGCGGTGAAAGAGAAAATAAGAGAGAATGCAGCAATGGGAATAATTGTGCAAGGCATTTCACAGTGTCCAGTTGTCATGGAGATTCGTCGATTCATCCCTCGGCGTCGTTGGGATGCCCTCACCTTGCGTCTCAACCACGTCCCTCTTCTTGGTGCTGGCCTTGCTGTTGCTATCACAGCTGACGTGGTAGAAGGTGAAGAGCAGATGGTGTTTCTCGTGGAGCTGGGTGGGAAGCTCGATCTTAAACTGGGGAAGCAAAACACACAGGATTAACACACGCCGCCGCCTCGTCTGCACACCGCTCATCACCGATGTGGTCAGTTTGAAGTCATTCAGTCGTACCTCATCGTAGAACTCGGGGTTGTGCTGGTGGTGTAATACCGCAGCGAAGGCATTTTTGGTAAACAAGGGTCCTCCCGGTCGGCCGTAGATGCACTATGTGAAAGACTACAGTAGTTAGTTGACGCCTGCAACGGGTAAGGCTGTGCTTTGTCCTGAAACTAGGGAGCTGGGAACACTGCCAGGAGACATGTGACTATGAGTTTACCTTAAGCGAAACAGCATCCTCCTCGTCTGAGTCCTTGAACTCAACACAGACAGCGATGTTCCTAGCCTGGGGAAAGACACAATGAGCAAAGCTGACCCCGTTTGACACGCTGCAATAGAAAGCTGTTCAAGCAAAATGTTTCTGCTCAGAAAGTTGGTGGAGAAGCTCTGCAGTTAGAATATTGATACGGCACTGTATACATTCGTAAAAAAACCAAAAACAAACAGCAGTGCAGCGTCAATGTTTGCAATACCTTTGCGAAAGACTTTTGGCTGTCGTACTTCAAGTGCTTTGGGTAGACGTAGAGGTGGTTGTTGTAGATGGTGAAGGGCTGGGAGCATTTTGCTATGCACGGCACAAACTCCTCCACTTCAAAGAAGATGTTGGTCTTCTCACTGACATCAAACTGCTTCACAGGGATGTAGGATGAGGTAACGCAATCTACACACAGGAGCAGGAGGGGGGAGGGACCCAATAAACATCCTGCAGACAATGGGACCAGTGGGACCTGAGCAGAAACTGCGTTTATCTTTCATGCTGGCTGGATGTATTGAGTTTGGATGGGCTTACTTGTCAAGTCAGGGGCTACGTTGTCAATGGTAACATCTAGGTTTCCTAAGATTACAGGCAGCTTGGCCATCTTCTCTGGCCTGAGGAAAGGAAGGAAAATAAGCACCGGTTAAAGCCTTTGTTATCATCTACCTAAGAGTGAAGGGAAACAGGCAAGCAGCCTGGAACTGAACAGAACTCAAGTGGATAGCACAATATTTGTAAGAGGTGAGGAAACTTCTTGCAGGCTTTCAAAAGGAACATGCATTTTCCAAAGTACAACTCATAGGCACATACTAGATTCTTTGTTGAAGCTCAACTCATACATACGTATTATTATAAATATCGCCGTGTGACCAATCAGATCATTATCACTCAAGAATCACTCAAAGCAGCGTTACTAACTTTCTGAAGTCAGCCAACAGCTTGAACATGTCGTCATTGGACAGCTTGTTGCCGTCCTGCCTGTAGAGGGCCGAGAAGCGGGCACTTTTGTCCAACGTCCCTGAAGCATCTTTGAATAGAGGCCTGGAAGAGAGGAGAGTTGAATCAGAAACACACCTCTGACACATCTCACATGCCCGTTTCATGCCCGTGTGTGTGTGTGTGTGTGTAATTGCTGTTACCCCAATGAAAATGTACAAAAAACTGTACGATGAAAAGCTTATGAGCAAAAGATGCAAACTGGATACATATTTTCCTCCATACCTTGCTGCCCAGGCGAATGGCATCCTGTACTGGCCTAACCGGCTACAAGCCAACTTGGCATTCTTCAGGACCTTCTGTGCCACCTGGGGGAAGAGAGGAACAAAGTATGATTTGAGCACACAAGTCTTGGGAATATACAATCTTTACACACACACACACACACACACACACACACACACTCTCTTCCGCATGCACGAACACACAGCTGGACACACAGAATGCCAGACAGTTCCTCTCACACACAGTTTTATTGCCTGATTCTGATTCTGAGAGAAAAGCTGTGTGTGTGTCCTGAATCACATTACTACCCACTGCAGCCCCTTCCACGCTGCATAACCACATTCGTCCAGCCAAAGCCAATGTTTGTGTTGAGTGTTTTGGTCAGCACGTACAACGAGGATGATTTGACCATTTATCATGTGGAATAATCTACTGGAATGTGCTGAGCATGGGCAAACGTGATGAGACGTGTGTGTGTGTGTGTGTGTGTGTCGGTACCTTGGTGGAGTCTGAACTCTTCATGTATGGCTCGGCACAGTGGGCGATGCCCCCCTGGAGGACCTTCTCTACGCGAGCCACCAGGAAGATGTCCGGGTGCGGGCATGTTACCGAAAACACCCCCTGTGGCGAGAGCACGTAACGACAGAAAACGTTAAAAGGAAGATTTAGACATGCGTGTTCAGATCTGCGCGAGAGAAACCGATTGGCACGTTGAGATGGCGCATGTGCGAATCCGAAAAAAACCAAGCCCTATTTGCACAAGCCGACTTCCTATGCTTTTTTTCCTTCTTCTTCACCTGTCTGGGATACTGCATGGCGGCCTCGGGCACTCCATGGACCAACTGCTGCCCCCCGCGGTGCGTGTCCCCGCCCCCGTTCATGTGCTGGCTGCTTGAAGTGGCGACCATGCCCCTGACAGACGGGTGGTTCAGGTCCACGTGGAAGTCGGAGGAGATCTTCCTGCTGTTCTGGATGTCAAACAGCGACAGCGTGACATAGAACGGCTCCACCTGGAGAAGGGGCAGAAGAAGAAGAAGACGCTGCGACATTCAGACATGTGCTGTGACAAGCTGATTTTCATTTCATTTCACCCCCCACCCTGCCGCCTGTCTCTATTTTTGCCCGTGTCACGTCACAGCATCTCTGTGGAGACGGAGCATGTTGATTCTTTAATAGACAGTTTCTGCTGGGAGGGACAGCGGGACATCAGACTTCATTAGACAGATCCTTCGCCATTACTGAGCCTCTAGCCCCGGTTCCCATGGCAACCTCGTCCTTCAGCTCCACAAATAATGAGGGGGGGATGCCAGCCAGCCGATGCGACAAACCATCACATCCCGTTACTAGCTTCCCCATCCAGGGCGGATAATGTTAGGCTCGTTATTCATTGCGGCCAGAAAAAAGAAATGCGTTGCCTTACGTTCGTCGTCGGCCCTTCCTCGTTCTCCGCCACGCAGCTTTGCAGATTGAACGAGAGGTCGTTGCAGTTCACCAGAATGCGCTTGCCGAACTTCTCCTCAAACTGCTTTACGTCCGGCTCAATTCCTGAGAAATCGAGTTTCTGGAAAGAGCAAAAAAGGCGGGGAGGCTGTTTACGTTGCATTAGCAAATGTTACATTTCATCTCGTTACCACGGGGGAACAATTGAATTTCTCTGCGCTTTCCGTTTAATCACCTGTGTGTCCGGGTCCAGGGTGAACAGCTTCAGTCTGGTTTCATTCCTCATCTTAGATTCAATATCTCGCGCACTCTGAGGATGAGAAAGGCATTTTCTATATTCAGCTCAGACCACAGCTCACTCACTCAGAACCCACTGTCCAAGAGGTTTCCATTTTCAACTGGTTTTATCGTTAGGGCCATTCTTTTCATTTGAAGTCCATCTGGAAATGTGGCTTTACGTTTCACAAGCCGATCAAGCTGAGGCAGACAGGACTCAGTGGTGAAAATCAGGTGGCAACAGCAAATGCATTACAGTGCAGCACAGCACGACCTGTCAAGCTGTTTTCCAGCTCACTGTTACCACCTTTTTCCAGGCACATTGGGTTATAACAGAGAAATATGCATTTTGGAAAAACCTGAACGTCATCAGTCAATATCTCAAAAACACAGATGCTTTTATCTTCAAATCATAATTTTGTAATTTTGTAAGCAAGGTCTTAAGATAACTCTTATCTTTAGTAGTAACCCATAATATGCTTAAAGTGCAGCCATGCATATGTGTACCAACACTAATTTTGTCAATGTGTCTCACTGGTGGATATCTCATCCTGGCATGAAGGTCTTTAGAAAGACCCTTCCACCTTAGACCACTTTGCAGTGCACACCAGGCTGTTGCAGAATACTTTTGTTCATCACACTAGAACAACTCTAATTTTAATGTCTGCAAAAACCAGGAAACAAATGGAAATGAGGTGTATAACCAGCAAGACTTAAATATAAATTCAACCCATGTGTTTGTGGTGACAGAGGCAGTTTCATGGTGCAACTCCAACTGATGATAGTTTACATGGTCATGTCTAGATTCTCATGTATGGGCATCCAAACAGTAGGACCTACCTGGAAGCTGTCCATGCTCCCAGAGGAACTGTCGGACTTTCCCAGTTCATCATCTAAGGAGAAAAAGAGAAACCATTGGACGCGGGCCAAAGATGCGGTAGATCAGCAAAACTCTCCTGTTGCAACACTGTTGTCATTACAGCAAAATCTCCTTCATCGCTCACTAGCACATAAAGCTCAGTAAACAGTAATTCAGCCGTACTCGAATCAGCCAGTGCTGATAGGCAGACCGCTTCTGATGCTGAGTTGTAAGAAAGCTCCCAGACTCTTCAAGCTGGGTTGTTTCTTTTTCCATGCGTAGCGTGATTAATAAAAGCTGAGGAGTTAGGAAGATTAGTGGGCCGTTTTGTGCAAAGGCATTCAGCCGCTTTTCCTCAGAGCGCTAGGCCTCCTATGAGACAGGAGGTGAGTATTAAAAGCCTGGGTGGTCCGGTATCGCATCGCCACATACTAGACAAGAGAGGGCCAGCAGAGGGCTGGGGGAGAGCTGAGCCATAACTGATGGAAGAGGGTGTGGGTGATGTTAAGATACAGATGTGTTGATCTGAAAGATGTCCAAGTATGGCTGGAGTTATTATTGATAAAATAACAAGTTATTATTCAGCCTTGGTTTAAAAAAATAGTGACATTTTAGCTTCTGTAGTCAATTGTATTTCTGAAATAATGAACAATAGGCAATGGAAACTCTTCATATATACGGACCGTGTTATCTGCTCAGCTGCTTTCAAGTAAAACCCTCTATATACAGTACATTCTTTACATACTGCAGCAGGAACCAATGGGAGCATCAAGCCAAAGACAACTATCTTTGTCAATGCCATATTTTAGTCTGCAAAATGTACACATTCCTCTTCCACTGAGGAGGACCGGTGTATTAAGTGAACCCTGGGTATTTTCTTTATATTACAGCACTATGAGACTGTTCGAGAGGAAGGTGGACAATATTTTGAAATATAATTCCATTTCTTGTCAGTGTTATTAATGTTTATCTCTAGGAAAATAAACCCAAATGAAGGCGCACACACACACACACA
>CABFOP010091415.1:0-16365 GCA_900683385.1 Anoplogaster cornuta | reverse complement strand
CCTCGAGACCAAGTCATGGAAACAGAAGTGACCTTATGCTACTGCAATTTAGTAGAATGAGATGGATATATCAGTTTGCTGAGATATCAGACTCATGTTTGCCTTTTATTAAAAATTGGATTTGCCAGTCATTATGCAATTTTGTTTGCTAACATTTGTATTGTATGATTGATCAATACTACACTGGTTGTCTATGCAAAGCCCTGAATTGATACTAAAGTGACATTTTTATTTTGAATGGATATGATGATGATGATGATGATGATGATGATGATGATGATGATGATGATGATGATGATGATGATGATGATGATGATGATGATGATGATGATAAGAAACATAGCTGCAAGCAGCAATTAAGCCATGCAAAAGACGTTGTGGTTGTAGAAGCAAAGTGGTATTTGTCATAGTAGTAGTAGTAGTAGTTGTAGTAGTAGTAGTAGTAGTAGTAATGGTGGTAGTAGTAGTAGTAACAGCAGTAGTACTAATAGTAGTAATGGTGGTAGTGGTAGTAGTCATAGCTATAGTCATTGTGGTAGTAGTAGTCAGATATTGAAAAACCAGAGAGGAGGAACTAGTCCTGGTGGATCAGCTGGTTAAGAGTGATTCACTTCAAAAGTTTGTCAACTTTGACAGTGTCAGAAAAACTTTTTTAGAGCATGCTATAAAACGATGAGGCCTCTCTGGCTGAAGCCGTGGTACAGCGTTTGTTCTGGCTGACTGGTAGAGAAACTTGTGGACTACAAGAGCAGGATGTGAACATAAATTAATTTAGCAGTGGACAAAGTGGAAACAAAACGTGAGACATCATACAGTTTCTAATGTAACATAATGTTTATGAAAACACGATGGACCAACAGATCCAGTAAAAAATGCATTAAATCACTTTCACTGGATTCCCTTCTCTCCTGTCTCGAGCGTTTTCCACATGCAACCAGAGATATGACAGCGCCACCTTCTGGCAAAGATTATTGGCAACCTTGCATTTTGTGCTGATAATATACAATATCTTCTGAAATAATTGGAAATTGAAACATTTGATCTTCACAAATCTTTTATGGTTTCAAAATTGAAAGGCCATGATTGATTGGCACCCTTTAGAAGAATTCAAATCAATTGAAATAGATTCTCATTTGCATTCTAAGTCGAACCTGTGACAGGTTGCAGGTGCCCACATCGTATAGGTGAACCAATTATCCATTTTAAAGTGATAAAACAGTCTGGTTTAGTTTCCTGGTCTTCTGTGAAAATGGTGATGAGAAAACAGCTTTCTGAGGATGTCAGTAAAACTATTATCACCAAACTCAAGCATTCACAAGTCTATGAGACATCTCTAGAGACACTGGTATTTCTGTTTCCAAAGTTCAGAATGTTATTCATGAAATTAACTTTATTCGTCACATACACATGTAGTGAAATTATTTTTCTGCACACCCGACTATAGTTAATTTGTAGTTTAGTTTATTTTTCCATCAATTATACATTTTGACCATACAGTTATGTAAGTGGTTAAATAATACAAAATCTTTATAGCAAAATAAAACAAAATAATTTATTATCTGACCAAAGAAAAGGTGTAGGCTGAAGCCTAAGCGTATTGTGCCTACCCTTAATACTTAGCAAAGCATTACCCTTGCTCTACCCAAAATAGCAAAACAAACAAAAAATAAACATAATAAAGAAACACAACAGCATAAAACAGAAACAAATAAACAAAACAAAGACAGATCATAATTGTCAGTCATTTCTCAGTGTTAGTCACACCCTTGGTATCTTTCAAATGTAATGTTTTTAAACATTTTCTTGAACTTACACATATTACTACATTATTTTATTTCATTATCACAATTATTCCATACTTTGACCCCTTTAACTGTCACACATCTATTTTTCACTTTTGTCCTTGCCCTCTTTTTTCAAACATATAATTTCCCCTGAATGGATACCTGCTCTCCCTCATTGTAAACAACCCTTGGATGCAGTCTGGAAGTGTTCTGTCTTTTGCTCTAAACATTATCTGTAGTGTTTTAAAATCTACTACTGTAGGTCCCTACATTTTAAGGCATGTAAATTCATAAATAATAAGTTGGTTGGATAACTATAATCAGCCTTATTGACAGTTCTTATGGCTCGTTTTGCAGTATAAAGATGGAATTTGTGCTAGTTTTGTAAGTGTTTTCCCATACTTCCACACAGTATGTAATGTATGGAACTATGAGTGAGCAGTATAGAATAAATAATGAATTATGATTCAAGATGCCCTTAGTTTTGTGCAGTATTGCAATGGATTTAGACAGTTGTGATTTGATATAATTTATGTGAGGTTTCCAGCAGTTTGTATCACTCCCAAGAATTTGTTTTCATACACTCTTTCAATTTCGACACCATTAATTATAAGAGTTACTTCAGAAGTGATTTCTAAACAAAACACATTTTGTTTTACTTAGATTTAACGACAATGTATTAGTATCAAACCACTTCTTTAGGGTTTCCAATTCCCCTTCAACTGTATCCAAAAGTTGCTTCAAGTTTTTCCCTGAGTAAAATAAATTTGTGTCATCAGCAAATATTGTAAAACGTAACAATTTTGACACCTTACAAATAATCAAATCAAATCAAATCACATTTATTTGTACAGCCCTTAGTCACTAAGGGCTTCACAGTGCCCAACATGTGAAGCAGTAAATGGTTAGTACACAACATCATCCAGTCTTGGACCCTCACAGAGGATGAGGAAAAACTCCCCAAAGAAAACCTTTTAGGAAAAACAATTAAGAAACGTTTTGTATTTTTGGTATTTCATCCTGTATAGTTTTATATTGTTTATATTATATTACCTTTATCCATCCTTATTCATCCTACTGTACATTCTGTATTCCCTTTAATTGCTGCTGTGACACCTGAATTTCCCCTAGGGGATCAATAAAGTGCAATCTAATCTAATCCCCCTATTAGGATGGTTGGGCGTGCAATAGATGCCGAGTTTGGGCAAGCAGCATATACACAATGTGTAAAGGATTTTTATGTTGGGACATCCAGATCTGATGTGGGGCATCACAGCAAACGGCAACTCAGTCAGTGTCATCATAGGACCAGGGGACCACACAGGCACCAACACTGCCCAGATAGGAGAACGTAAACGCCCGCTCAGTCAGCATCGTCCTATAGGGGTATGGGGCCACGCAGACGCCAACTCTGCCGAGCTGCAGCCTGGAACAGATAGGAGACTCGCCCACACAAGCACTCTCACTCACACAGGCATGACCAGCGTCAGTGGACAGGAACAGGTAGACCAGGGCTGTATCCCAATTCAGGGGCTGCATCCTACCTCGGCCGCATCCTTCGCGGCACAGGGAGGATGCAGCTGACCTGCTTGGGGAACAAGCTCAGCTGGTCCCGGTGTTGCACAGTACGTCCTAAACACGTGCATTTTTGCTCAAATTTTACTTTACTTTACTTCTAAACCTTTCCGGAGACTTTGAATCTGGAAAGATTTAGAAGTAAAGTAAAATTTGTGCACATGACTGGATACAGGACACTTGGATTATACTGGAAGAGTTGTGTGAGTTTCTAAACTGATTTTTTTGTATTTTCTCAGTTTTTGGGTTCGTCATTCACTGTGAAAGCATGCAAGAAAAACCAAAATTCTCTGTGGATTCAAGGGATCAAGAGGTGAGTACTTGATAGAAAAATAGTCATTTTGTGGGTGAAATACCCCTTTAAACCTAACTGTCGTGGCAATAAAATGAACTTGCACTGTCTAGGTGGTGAGAACAGCTCAATAAAGCATTACACAATATCTGCCCTTTATGAGTCTCCTTTCATGCAAGCATGAGCCACTCTCTTACCAAGAGTGGCTCCAGTTCAATGGTTACAACAGCATTTTCTACAACAGTCTTACAGGGCGTAGTCTTGTCTCTAGTGGTTTTCATCTTCCATATTCAGTCACAATATGAATCAGGAACCAGCCCATTATCTTTTTGCACGTACACTGCTTATGAAAGTTGTTAGTGTAGACAGTTTTGCCTCTGTCTGTGGTATCAGAGGAATACCTTGTACCTTGAGCCTTGCAGAACCCCAAAGGTGACCTTCCTAAGTTCTGAATCAAAATTATTTACTTATACTGATCTATCTATCTATTCTCAGGGTAGCTTCTCAACCAGGAGTATATTACCTCTCTATCTTTCTAGCTTCTTCCTAAGTAGACCATGATCAATAGTATCGAACTCTTTTTTGAGACCTAGAAATACTCCCACTGTATATTATTTTTTGTCTATTGCAGTTGAGATATTCTCTACTAGTTCCATTCCATTACTGCTAGTGAGGTAGAACTCTTAGCTCTAAATCCATACTGGTGATCACTTAATAAGTTATGTTTATCAATAAAGTTATCCAGTCTTTACAAATAATTGCTCTAATATTTTTGAAAATTGGGGAAGCAGAGATGCCGGTCTATAATTAGAAAATAAATGTCTATCTCTTCTTGTAGATGGGAATGACTTTCGCTATTTTCATTTTGTTTGGAAATATGCCTGTGAGGAACGATTGATTGCATAGGCTGTGTGTCAACGGTTTTGCGATACATTCAATAATATTTTTAACTAGTGACATATCATTGGAATTGTAGTCAGACTTTTTGTTCTTGAATTTACATTCATTATATATACATTCATATTAACAATATCAATAACTTAATTTTCATTAACTCCACTGAGAAATGTTATTCATAGTTACATTTTAACAAAATAACTAGGGTAATGGGGGGGGGGGTTTATGCTGTTGAGCGCTTTCCATGTTCCCTGAATATTACTTGTTTTTCAACAATTTGCTATAATACTCCTTATTACATCTCATAATGCTTATCAATTTATTTTTATGTTGTATTTATTTTCATTTTCCTCCTATACACACAACATATGATCCCACACACATGCACATGCATTTTCAGGGCAGAGGGCAGCCAATGGGCGGCACACCTGGAGCAGTTTTTGGGGTTTCGGTATAGCTGGAATACACCCCTCCTGGTGGGGATCGAACCAACAACCCTCCAGTGATGGGTTGGCCTCTCTAACCACTAGGCCAACCCGGAGTAATTGAATTTATTGACAGGATAGCCCCTTGAGATGTCGCATCTCATTTTCGAGGGGGTCCTATAACACAGAGTACTGTCTGGGCTCCAACATTTTCCTCACTGACAATAGTTTGGTCATGCACAAGCTACAGGCTGTCCACTGCAGTAGGAAGAGCATGCAACAAGACGCGCAAAGGTACACTTTTGCTGTTTTTATAGATCGATCAATACCACTGTTTTAACCACCGAAAAAACAATAAGCAATACCTGAGTGTACAGAAGTCAATAGTTTTGTAAACACAATTTACCAATGTGGCACGGACTCATTACGCATTAAGGTGTTTTTTTTTTAAACTTATTTTGTAACCTATATACAGAAACGTCTGGCCGTGCCTCTATCAATGAGGGTGAGCAGTTAGTGTATTCGTACATAATGACAGATATTTTAGATGATTACATTCCAAGTCTTCATGTCAAGCAGTTAGAGGTGAATATGAATCAAGTTTGTCCTTCTCAAAAAACAAAGCTGCAGAACAAATTAGATTTTCAATTTTTATTGAGTTTTTGGACAATTTAATTTCCAGTGTCATCCATAATCGTTCACTTCTATGGTATTTGCATAATCTTTCATACAAGGCTAGAAGGATAAAAACCAAGATAGGCTGATGTTAGATGTTGAAACAGCTGCTATAAAGCCAAATCTGTACCACTCAAGCAAAATGAGACATTCTGTGAATGAAACGTCCAAAGTGCAACAACTGGGGCCAATGTTCCAAGAGCTGTCAAAGGAACAAAAACATACCCTCCAGTTCTTCTTTAAATGCACCCCGACATCAGCTCTACCTGGTTTGTATCATTCTAGCTATAAGGCTGATAAAAAGGGCCATTGCTATTTAACAGAACAATCTGCATAGCAAATTGGAAGACAAAGGGACTGGACACTGACCCAATACCAAGGATGGGTAACACAGGACATCACTAGACATAATTGGCACAGGGTGGTCTGCTCTTTTGCTCACAAACATGATCATATTTTTAACATTGTGATACAATTTTGTATGTCAAAAAAATAGTGTGGAAAAAGTTCATTCAACAGTTAGTGTGAGGTTTGATACGTTGGAGCTCTAGGCCTAGTGTTGTAAGAAACGGTATAGTTCCGGCATGATCTCCAAAGCATCTGGCAGTTTGAGTGTGTGCCATTCTGCAGTGGCTAAAACCTCTTCAAACAAATTTGACCAATTCATAAGGCTGCAAGGTACATGCCACTACTTGACCATATTCACAGAAGCACAGTTACAAGCAAATGGGAAAAGGATGTGACAATGTGCTTTGAAGGCTAACAACTGACAAATTTCACTCTGCTACATGAGGAAAGCAGGAGGGGAATGGGGTTACTGAAAAAGCTGGCCCCAACGTTGGTCAGGCATCATGTTCGAACATGTCACCAGCAGTAATTCACTCCCTTTGCCCCACCCTGCGAAGGCAACTAAGAAGGGCAGCTCAGTAAATTTAAGAAACTCTGTGAAGTTGTCTGGCCACCTTTGAATTTGGTATACTTCAACCACAATGAAATGTTAAATCTAATCAACATTTAAACTTGAGTCATTTACTGACTGTAAAGACTTAACCGCAACATCGTTCACAATACCTTGTTTTGTTTTTTTGCAGAAGACAGTATTATTGAATGCAGATACAAAGCTCACAAGTCAATTACAGTTTCCGAAAGCACTTTAGATTTCATGATGAATCTGCAAAAGCAGACCAGGATAAGTAGACAGAGAAGCATGACATTCTCAGAATTGAAGACTTTTAGGGTCAGCGGTCAGTCCAGGTCAAGAGGGGACAATGAAGGAGAAGATTGTGTCCGGTTGAGTTTAGGCCCATCTGTAGCAGCACAGCTTAGAAGCGCTTGGGTCCCCAGGGAGAGGCCTTGGTTGACACTGGAGCTCCAAAGCTAGGGAAATCTTCAGAACTGCTCATATCTGGGGCCTAAAGAAAAAGGAATTACATACACACACATATATATATCTGACAAACACCAGTTTCATAAAAAAGAAAGAAAAAAGTCAAAGTTGTGTGAGAATGCCTCACCTTCTCACTGCCAGTGGTCCAGGGGGCCTCCCTCACCACAAAGCCTTTAGATGGGCCACGAGGTTCATCCATGGAAGCAGCACCACTCCCAGAGGGCCTCATGTAAGCCATCTTTGACTCATTCTCAACAACATCTGCCAGCTGAAGAAGTGACAAAGTGTAACGGTGCTAATCAGAACAGTAAATATTTCAAAACAAAATGTTGACCTTCCAGTAGATACTGCAACTAGTTTTGTTTGGAAAAAAATAAGAAAATGCTTACGTATTCCTCTTCGAGGTTAAGGAGGTGGTCGATGGCTTCATCCACGAGCTCAGGACGACCTGTGACTGTCACAACGTTTGGGTCTGCAGCGCCACTCTGAGGAAACCTGAGATCAACCTAGAAGAGATAGAATACCAAGCTTGTCACAGAATGGATGCGTGAGCAAGCTACCACTGGGTAAAAGAAACTTATTTTTCACAATGTGAAAAATGATGATCAAGTTAACCACCTTTTCAATTCAATTTTTTTTGCCTTCATATCCCAATAGTCTCCTACCTTAAACTCATCCATGATCTTGCGGATGCCCTTGCCACGGGCTCCAATAATGCGGGCATGGACCCTGCTGTCTAGGGTGATGTCCTCAGCGATCATCTCCTCCAGCTCATCCACAATAGCCTGGATGGCATCTCGTGCAGCTGCGGCTTTGTGCTCATATCCTGTAATGGTAATCTGATCCTGTGGAGAAACATTGGCCAAGTCAACATGACGCCAAACTTGTAGCAAAACCTTAGAATTAAAATAAGCCTTGTATTTTAATACATTGCAACTCATAGTCTAATGATTGCATGATAGCATCATGAGCAACCCATAAAGACAGAAATGATAGTAATTACAAAAAAAAAGTTGAGAAGTAGGTTTCTCCTTCCTTCCCTCCCTCTCATAAGGAAACTTGCAAAGTTTAAACTGTAATTTAGCACCACCTGCTGCACTGATGCATTGCCCTTAACAGATCAAAGTGTAACCTACAAAGGAAAGGTGTACTATGCATCTATGGTGGATACAGCAACTCGTTTTCAGTCAGTGAAACACTATACCTGGTTTTCGTCATTCTTCTCTGGGAACTGGATGTTAACATCATGTTCAGTGCGGATGCCGGTAATAACGGCACCTTTGCGACCAATGATCTTGGGATGATACTTGGGGTCCACAGTGATGGTCAACTTGAAGCTCCTGAGTGCCTGTCATAGAGTTGATATAAACATTGTTGAGTTCAAGCTCAAGAAATCCTGTTTCTTTTCTATTAGTTTATAATCTCTACTGCTGTCATTCAATTTTACATGAAACACTGAAGCCTATAATACAGTATGGCATTCATCAGCATAAGATTTCCCCAACTGATGCAAACTGGTTACTGTAAATAAAGCTGAAAACTTTAAAGACTCCCTTCCAGTCCCTTCTAGTCTCCTGGTGTATACTCGAACAAACAGCCATTACACATGTTTGCTTTGGTAAAGTGAGCCAAAGTGTCTACTTGAACCTTTTAAAAAATTTGTTAACTAAATTATTTTTTTTTTATTTTTTTTTTTTTTAAAGGTCACAAAATCCTATTGATCAACACGTACAACAGTGATAGCTGACTATTTGGCCACAGAGTAAGTACCATGCTGTGGCCACATCTGAATACTCCACAAAACACTAACCCGATCCTCCTGTTCAGCCTGCAGCTCTTTGACACGATCCAGAAGGCCCTGTCTGGCGCGGTCAAGGTGATTGGCCAAGCCAGTGATGGAAATTATATCAGACTGTAACTCAGGAGCAGGCACTTGAATATTAACCTGGGGGCAGAACAGAGAAGTCATTCTAAATTATAGCAAAAAGAAATCTTGTGTACACTCCCACAACATACCAGATTTAATACAAACCTCAAATTCATCCATCATCTTGCGAATTCCGCTTCCTTTCTGTCCAATGATGTAACGGTGAAGCTCAAAAGGCACTTCCACCTCAATACTGACAGGAACCAAAGCCTAAGAAAATGAAAGAATTAAAGTAATCAAGCCAAGAGAACAAACCACAGAGTTTATGAGAAATACATCAAGTTCTGAGTGCTGACCTTTAATGCTTCCACAGCAGCCTCACACCGTTCTTTGCGACCAGAAAGCACAATCACGTCACACTTCTTAGGTGCAGCTGGATCCACAGGCTCCTTGACTTCTCCATTGGCCTCTCCATTCTCCTGTACAGGAGCCTGTACAGGAGCCTCTGCAGGAGGAGCAGCTAAAAAAATGAATCAAAGTTTGATCAGGAAATTAAAATCTGTAAGGACAGCATCCACAATTTCTCAGAATGATCGTGCATTTACCTTGAGGGTCCTCGCGGTCTGGGAACTTAATTTGCACATTGTGATCTCTGGTAATCTGCTGGATCCTTGAGCCCTTGGGACCCATGATGGAACGGTGGAACTTCTGAGCAATGACACACTCAATTGTCACTTGAGCATCCTGAAAATCAAAAAGTCAAGGGGGTCACGCAAAAGTAGTCATGCATTACTTAAGATCACACAAGGACCAACTAATGAAAGCAAAACCTGTGTTCACTCACCAAGTCCTCAATGATCTCCAGCATGCGCTTTTTGGCTGCCTCGACACATTCTTTGGCTCCCTTGAGGGTGACCTTATCGGTCTGAGAACCAGTGCGAGGAAAGCTTACCATCACACCGCCATACTCATCAGCAAGGTCCCTAAGGACTTGGCCACGGCGAGCCACAAAGTAGCGATGGTGCTTGGGATCAACAGTCATTCCATCCTCGACAACATTATCCTAACCGAAAAGTAAATTTGTTTAATATTCAGGCATTATAAGAGGACCAAAGGCTTGGCTGGCACTGACCAGCGGTGTTCAAAACTTACCAAACTCTTTATAAGTTCCTCCAGCTCCTTCTGGGCCTCACGAACTGCCTCCTCTGTGCCAACCACAGTGATCAGCTCCTGGTCTTGGTCATCTGCAGTGGGGAAGATGATCCTGGCACCAGTGTTGTCACGAACTTTACGGATGTTTCCTCCACCTTTCCCTATCAGGAACTTGTGGTACTCTGGCTTTGCACGCAGCTCAGCGGTGTGACTCTTTGTTTGCTGGATAAGATGTTATAGTGTTAATTAAAATCCCATCACGTGACTAGCTATGAAGATGTTTGCTGTCATTATTTGGAATGGATGGACACGTAGCAAGTTTTAATGTAGGAATAATGAGGCTGAGAACTTTCAAAGAAGCACCTGCTCATTTCCCTTCCATGGTCTTTTTGGATGATAGCTGGCTAACCAAGGTCAACAGAAGTTCAGCTTCTAGTGAGAGATACAAACCTTCTCCTCTGCCAAAGCAAGCAGTTGCTGCCTTGCCTTCTCCACCTCCTCAGCAGGGCCTCGGATGGTGACCTTATCAATGCCTGAGCCCTCAGTGGGGAAGTGGATGTGCACACCACCACACTCCTCCATGATTGAGCGAACAAAGCGCCCCTTTGACCCAATCAACGAGTTGTGTAGCTTGGAGGGGATGGACACCTCCATCTCTGTGATGTTTGCCTGGACACAATTGATACATCAATTAGGCATACCTAGGAAACAACTGAACTGTATAGCCACCTGCCAAAATGTTGGGACACCGACAGGTAGGTGGGGGTGGGTAAAAACAACAACAACAAAAAACACTTACCAGCTCCTTCTGAATAGCCAAGACGCGATTTCGGGCAGCCTCGCAGTTTGCCTTCTTGCCAGTTATGACAATCATCTCAGAGTTGCTGTTCTCGGCAGGCAGATCAATTTTTGTGTTTGTTTCCTCACGAATCTATAAAGTAAAATAATAGAACTGTCAGATGAACTTAGAAAAACTGGCAACTTCATTGAACTAGGTGTATTCTATTAAACAAACCTTCTTGATATTTGCTCCTCCTTTTCCAATTATGTTCTTATGGAATTGCTTGAAGATGGGGACTGAGACAGAAAAGCTGTTTTCCACCTGACCAAGACAATCACAGAAGGTTTAACACTCAATTACACTTTGCTATGGCATTGATAACTACTGTGATAAGCTCTGTCCTATCAATAGTGTCCAGCTTGTGACATCAGTAAAGGAAATTACAAAAATGCATCTAAAATAGATACCATTTCAGCCACAATCTTCTGCATGAACTTGGCGCATTTCTCCACCTCGGTCCGTGGGCCCCGAAGCTGAACGATGTCACTTTTCTGTGCCGGGTCGGGGAAATTGATGATGACCTTGAACAAATAATCTTTAGAGTTAGGCAAATGAAATGGGTTCAGTACAAACAAAACAATTCCAATATTTTCTTCATACAAGCGGTCAGTCAGCAACAACTAAATATACATATGACAACCCAACATGTGATCTGGTGAATTTCCTCCCCAAACAACTCACCTCGGGGAATTTGTCGCGCACTTCTTTGATCTTCTCCCCTTTTTGCCCGATGATGGCTCTATGAAAACGCTGTTCAATGATCAGGTCCTTTGTACGCTCATTCTCCTGTGAGAGATAAGAAATCCATTAATGCCTACACAGCGATCCCATTTTTGACATCTTGACATTAAACCAGAGTTTGTACCAACCATGCGTGACGCGAGCTCAAGCAGCTCCTTCTTGGCTTCTTGCACACCCTGGGGATCCCCCTCGATGCGGATCAGGTTGCTTTTCTCATTGTCGGGGGGTATGCGGACAGTCACCTTGTGCAGCTCTTTGATGCGGTTGACTATTTATAAATGGATAAATAAATGGTTGTGGAAGGGGGAAGGATTTTGATCTAAATATTTGTCAGACTGTCTGCAACACAACAGACCGGCCTCTGGCAGTAACAGTGCTTAAATAACAGTAACGCAGTACTTACTGTTAACACCACCTTTCCCAATTAGGTGTCTGTGGAATTTGGGATCCACACTAATCTCTGTATAATCCATACGGCTCACCTGTTAAGTGAAAACAAATGTGTGAGATATGTGACAAAGATTGTGAGTATTAAGAAATAAAAGAATGGTTAAAAGGTTCTCATTGGAAGGGTTGCTTAATTCTCATTATACATAATTTAGGTTCAGACACACAATGTGTTTGGATGAAAGGCATTCCACGAGTGTTTATAACCGCAATATAAGGACTGTGCCTCAGAAGCTGAATAGTATCACACCACCTTGCTTACACTTCACTCAAACACAGCTGGGTAACGCCCCGATCAGACAGGACACTTTTTAGCAGTTTGGGGCGGCTTTTTGTTATCGTTTTCAATGAAAGCGAAGCATTTTGCATGTTGCTTTTGCGTTGCTGAGCGCCTCCCGTTTTGCTGCTCTATGCGCCTAGCATTTAACGCCTCCAGTTGAAAAAAATTCAACTCCCAGCAGAAAAACGCCCGACGCCATTGCTGTATTTTTCCCCATTGTCCAATCAGATGAATTGAGAGGCGGACCTTCTGTGGTGGAGAAGACAAGTTGAAACAACAAACTAGCAAACCTATGTTCATACACTGTAGGACTGTTTGATCAGAGAGTACTAATATTTATTTATATATGACACAAAAAAAAGAAGATTAGAGCCAGAGCTCTAACCAACAAAGAGCTGCACAGAGCAGTTAATCAGATCATGTGCTCCCCGGTATAACCACGGATGTTGGCTGGCCGAGCAGCTCAGCCGGCCTCCAGCTCCTCAAATCTCCAAAAACGTTTTCCAAATTTCCAAACAGGCGTTATTTGGATAAACTGACCACATATTCGGAATCTACATTGTTACTTTCTCGCCTGAAAAAATATTAAAACTTAATAAAGTGACATATTAACAGTCCTACAGCTGTAGTGCCCTCCACCTGTCCATTGTTGATGTGAGATGTTTAGATAGGTTAGGCTAAGGACAGTGATTCGGTGGTTGCCTAGTAATAAAAAAAACACGAGGCGCACCGCATTGCCTTTTTTTTGTTGAAGCCACACAAAAAAACATGTTCCATTTGGATTTCCAAAACTTTTTCAAATATGATGTTTTGACCTGACTGACACAAGAGGCTAGATGTCGTCTTGTTTTGGGTATTTGTACACAACTCCAGTTCAATCTACTTTTACTGATTGTTGTTTGCAGCACTTGGCCTTGGGATTTGAAACCTGACTTTTGGGAACCATGGCTTGGAACTCATGACTTGTGACTTGAATACGAGTGACTTAAGTCTCTCACCAGATCTGTAACAATAGCTTCAATCTGGCTCTGCACAATCTGCAAATCTTTGGTGGGACCCTCCAGGGTGATCTTATCTTCTCCCTCAGTGAACTCAATGTGCACCTGAGAACAAAACAAATTTGTTTTAAATATAATCCTTTAAAGAATTTAAAAGTTATCGTTAAAAAGTCGATCATTACACAAACCTTGGGCATTTGTTGGGTAATCTTGGCCAAGTTCTGCCCCTTCTTGCCAATAATGAAACGATGAAGCCAGGAAGGAGCCGAGACCGAGGAAACAGTATAGCTGTTGGCCTGCAAACCAAATCAAAACCAAAATCAGTTTTTATGTTACTCCCTGTCAAAATTTCAATAATGAGGTAAATAGTAGAGCTCAAGGTCCTTTCAAATGTTCCATACCTTGGCATATACTTCAGTGAGGGCCTGACCCAGACGGTCAGGCTCCCCTCGAAGGATGACAGTTTCTGAGCTGCTGTCAGAAGGTGGGATCTCAACTGAGACACCAGTTCTCTCCAGGATCTCTTGCAGGGTGTTTCCCTTGGGGCCAATCACATACTTGTGCTGAGACTTCTTAACCTCCACTGCAATGGTGGTGGCATTCTTCTTCTACAATAGAAATAGTTGATTAGGGACTGTATTTTTTATTTTTAACAAAAACAGTCTCCAGACAGTCAGGCGGAACAAAACATGACAAAACATGTCTATTTTTAAAGAAACATGCCACCTAAGAATAGTAATTTATAGATTCTGTACTTAGTCAGTGTCATTTGTATACACACAAAACTTTCTAGCAATACAAACTAGCATCTATAATCTAAATACTGGCATACCTTCTCTTCATAAACCTTTTTGATCATAGCCACAGCAAGGGCCACCTGCTCCTTTTCCCCAGTGATGACAATCTCAGTCTTGTTCACACTAGGAGGGGGGACGTTGATGCGGGCACCCGTTTCCTGCATCATCTCTCCTACTAGCTTATTGTAGGCACCAGTGAGGAATGGGTGGTACACCTTGTCGATGTTCACCCTCTCCACAGCACGCTTGTCCTTGAAAAGAGGTATGATGGGCACAAGAATCAGCCACTGTCAAGAATAACCCTCACAAAAGCTATAATTCACATTAAGACCAGTCGAACTGGATCCCCACCCATAGCTGTTGGCGTGCCATAGTCATGATTTGGATAATATTCATTTACTGAATTGTTTAAGGATTCAATGACTAATTAAAAATTTACATTTAAATGTTTGTTTTTTTTACCCCAAGATGTCCACCTTTGTCTCAAGGTGACAGTGTAATATAATAAATCAAGAAAAAACAAACTAAAGCCCTCATGAAATGCTACACAACATAAATTCCTTGTATGAATGCATATGTACATATGTACATTCCCGCTAGATAGGCCCCTGTACCATTAAAACAGAATTTATGACTACAATGTAACATCTGATGATGCTTCAATGAAAAGGTCAAGATGGATACAAAGGTCAACTGTATGCTGATTTTTAAAAGTTAAAATAAATTGTTGAATCTCCTATGTAGGACAGTACTTACTATCATTACCATAATTGGCCACTTATTCTATCATAAGGATATCATAAATCCTCACGATTGCTCTATAAAACTGTTCTGAGTGATAAGGGACAGCACAGTTGCCAGGTTCTCTCATTACTGCAAGACATGTTTGGCATTACTGCTGTTTGTGGTAATGAGTCAATATCAGAAACAAAGAACATTGACAATCAGAAACATAAACAGCAAGATGGATCCCATAACAGTATTATTTTGGTTGGTTGGCTGTTTATAATGTTTAAACTTTTTTAAGCTAATGTTTAAAAAAAAGGAATAAAGCGACAGTGCTACTTTGTGCTGCAGTGGCAGAACAAAGAAGAAAATCCATTTTAAGCCTGCAATAATGTCTTAATTTAGTAAACAAACATGCTTGACAAATAAAAGAGTGACAATAGAAACATACAACAATACTAGTTATTTACATGGTATGCCAAACAATAACCTAGTAATAAATTACTTCATTGTTACAATTAGTTATTGACATACTTACACGCTATCAAACCCCTCAATGTCACATCTTGGCAACATTTTTTTTGGGTCCTTTATGTGCATTCAACTTGTAATTACAGCATTTGACAGCACTTGGAAGGGAAGGAATGACTAAATTTTAACACAATGCCCGCAACACCGTACAACAGCTACACCATGAACTCAGCCCTTGCGCTATGCAAGGTTATGAGTAAAGCAAAAGGTTTCCATTACTTTTATTTTTCATGATTTCTGTGTTTATCATAGGAATAACTAATAAGAGGAGTTGCTGGACACTGCTCCATGTACATATTCGTTTTTGTTTTATTGTTTCCCAAATAAGTAGCAGACAAAAAAGCTACTTAGAAAAGTTAGAAAATCCAGCCAGTTCACAAAGCTACTACCTGGTATCAGATGTACCGCACATCAGCCTCAAGTTTGTTTGGTGTTGTTTTTCTTACCCAGAATTCCATATAATTTCAAAGACAAGAGTATTGTTTATCCCTCCTAATTACAAAGAGGAGGGAACAAGCAATCAATCTTGTTCTCATCTCATTACTATATTTAAGTTTAGAAATTCTATGAATCCACAAAGGCAACATCCGAGGGAGCAGCTCTGGAAAGAATCCGACTTAAAGGTAATACGAGCAATTCTGAAAGTTCTTTGTTTACCTTATTAACTGCGACAGAAGAGTTGCGCCGCACGGTGCCGAAATGTGGACCGGTGTGGTAAATGTGGTGTCCAGAAGTCCGCTTGTCCAATATAGTTTGGTTACGGTGTTTCAGTACACAACTCCACAACGCAGCGAACCGCGGCAAGAACGCGGTTTCCTCGTTAAGGCTCGTTAATTTCCTGAATCCTTTCCTCGGTTTTCAGCGCCAAAGAATGACGAATTATATCACCGAAGTTCACCGACGTGAAGACGAGTGTTGTAAATGTGGTGTCCAGAACTCTGCTTGTCCGG
>CABFOP010091392.1:0-10016 GCA_900683385.1 Anoplogaster cornuta | reverse complement strand
CTGTCAGCTCAGTCGACAGTGAGAGGAGTTTCAGCAAATACAAGACTCTGCTCACAGACAAGCGAGAGGCACTCACTGAGCTGAACACAAAGAGGCTGACAATCATGTATTTCAATGGAGATGTCTCTCAGAGATGGAAAACTTAAAATGGACACACACAGCTCTATTCACCAAGCAGCACCTTATTAGTTTTGTTCATTGTTTTCATTACAGTATTTATTTTCATCTATATTTTCATTTATACTGTTAAGCTCTGTTCTGGAAGCACTTTATTTAATTAAAAATAACAATCAATTGTTATTATGTTGTCGTTTTTTATTAATCCATTTGATTAAACACACTTTTTATTTATAAAAACAGGTAAAACTGTAAAAAACAGAATCCAGAAAAAATAAAACGGATAACACGGAATATGGGAAAAAATAAAACGGAATTTGGGGAAAAATAAAACGGATTTCATAGGGCCCTACTAGCGTCGCGGTGTCACGGCACAGGGGATGCTAGTTGTCCACTGTGAGGAACGGTAAACTGGTGGCTTCGTTATGCGCAGTATAGTGTCTGCCAATAACCTGCTTGTGAGGCGTTCAGGGAACATCTGTAAATTAGGCTACAGAAAATAACCTGGGTTACAGAAGCATATTATGCATACTCAGAAGCATATTATGCATATGCGACTCGTGAGGACCAGTGGGGGGGCCAGATTGTATCAGGGTGGCCGTGGCCCCCCCTTGACAGCGCCACTGTCCCCAACATTGTACAGCAACAGGTGGGGGAACTTGGAGGAGGAGGAGAGGTGGCTGCAGAGGAGCAGCAGGCGTGTGAGAAGGAAGCCGAGGAGGAGGGACAGAATGAGGATGACAGGGCCGAGGGACAGAGTGAGCAGGAGGAGAGTGTAGTTGAAGTGGTAAACATGGAGTAGCTTTATGATTAACAGGGACTCGCAGTGTGTGTGTGCACCATGCCATGATGACGATGATGATTAATTCAATTAATGTCTATGATAATAAGATAAGAAAACATAATCATAATGCTATCATAAAGTGAGACCGTCACCTACTGCTGGTTGTCACTCAGTCAGTCAATGTCAAATAATGCAGCGTAAGCTATTTGGCAGTGTTTTTGTAGCTAGCATAACGTTAGTTCCCTAATGCAGTCATAATTTCAGCGGACTATTCTAACGTTACCTAACGTTATTTTGTCAGCATCGTGTTGGCTAAGCCCACGTTGCTGTGAGTGACCTAGGTCCATATCGTATCATCATAATATTATTACAATTATTAGGCTAAAAGGCTGTATAATATACAACACCTGTAGCTCTACTGTGCTAAAATGTACACCTTCTTATGTATTAGCCTACAGGAAAACAAAAAACAAAAAAACGTTTTCATTTCCAACAACAGGCAACAAAGTTGTCCTATGTTTATTTTCAGCCAGGTATGGTGGCAACTATTAGGACATGGTACTGTTATTACTACCTGTGGGGTAGCTCTCCACCTACAGTAAGTTCAAATGGTTTGGTGCTGCTGTCCATTGAGCATGCACCTCCACATGATAGATGCATGAACTGTAGGTCAAACTCCCCAAACAAACAAGCACACCATTGATTTAATTGCCCTATCATATACAAAGACTATTTGTACTATTATCTACTATACTATTACTCCTCTCTGAACATTAATATAAAACAAAAAGGTGATCTATTAACTGTGTAATCCTTATGCAATATTCATCATCAATATTTGGATACTTGAAATCTGTATGAACTGAATAGTTACTATCAAATGAAATAAGATGGGACAGCTCCATGCTGCACTATTTGCTCATTATTATTTGCACTATTTGCTCATTATCAGTATGGTATTGTTTAAATTGTACAGCTTTTTGCACATCTGTCAGGGAATTCCTACAATTCTGGACCTGAATGTATAATCATGTTATATGTAAAATATGTTTTTTTAAAGTATATTTTAGCTCTGACAGAGCTCTTGATACAAGGAATATCAGTTTGTAAAAGCTAAAAATGAGTTTTAGATGTACTTTAAAGCCATTAAAGGTTTGTTTACATCTGTATTGTTTATAAACAGAAAAAAGGGATTGTATTTTGAGTTATGGTGCAATAATAACAATTAAAAGAGCACATTGTCCATCTAGAAGTCCTACTCTTCAAGAATATAGGACTATATACTGACTTACTGTATATCTAGTCAAGCCAGGTTGTTGAGGTAGCAGTGGAGGAGAGAGACAGGGAGGAACAGGCTGTAGAATACTTTGCCCAACCCGAGTCTGCTATGCTGCAGGTGTTTTTAAATCATCACCCCAAACAAGATGCTAAAAACTTTGTGTTGAAGAAGGTGTTCACCAAGAGAGATGTCACCACCAGGAAGTGGCTGACATATTGTAATGAACGTCACACTTTGTTTTGTTTTGTTTTGTTTTGTATGCCTGGCCTTCGGAAAGGGAACTGACTCTGGCATTTTCGTGACTGGAATGTCAGACTGGAGACATGTGCACTAGAGAACGGAAGAGCATGAAATAAGCACAGCACACAGAAATTGTGCCGAAGCTTATTTTTTAAACTGCTCAAAAGCTGACATCAACAACCTGCTGGGGCGCACACTGCTGACAGCGCACATAGATCAGGTCAAGAAGAGGTGTCAGGTTTTGGAACGGGTAGTGGAGGTCGTAAGAATTATAGGGAAGAGGGGCCTAAGCTACAGACAGGAGGAGAATGAGAATGCATATACCCTAGACGACGATAGCATCGACCATGGAAATTATATTGGGAAAATATGATGTGTGCTTGAAAGAGCATCTCAGTAATGTGTTTGACAAGAGCAAAAAATTGCATGTGTTAACAGGATCAAGAGGCAGAGGTTCCCTCATCACTCTACTGTCTAAAACGACCATCAACTCTGTGATCGATACAATCCGGAACTTAATTCAGGAAAACATCTCCACTGACATCCAGAAAACTAGAATGTTTTCCGTCCAGCTGGATACAACACAGGATATAACAGTGCAAGACCAATGCGTTTTGAGGTATGTGACTGACGTTTTTTAACTGACATCAGTACACAGTCCAACTATTGCATGGCGTGTTACGGATACAGTAACAGAAGACAATAGTGCCAAGCTTGCCATAAAGCCAAATAACACAGTGCATCAAATCAGTTTCTGACCACTTTGTACTATATCACACATCAATGTAGTTACATATTTCAGCTGCTAGGGGGGGAAATGCCCCCCCTGCCCCCCCGCAAACTCCGCCTATGCGTCAATGAGAGGCTTGTTGCAGTTTTCCGGTGCAGTGCATCCACTGGACAGTCCTTTGTCAAGTTGCTAACAGAAGTATTTGAAACTGGACACAAGCCTGTGCATTGGAAATGCCACAGATGGGGCTTCAAACATGCAGGGGCAGTACAGAGGCTTCTCTGCACTGCTGGCATTGCAGTCCCCCAACCATGTGCATGTATGGTGCTATGCACATGACCTCAATCTCGTGCTGACTGATACCACTCAAATAGTGAGTGAGAGTGGATCCCTGTTTGATCTCCTCAATGACACAGCAGTGTACATCGGGGAGTCATATCAGTGAGTGAACCTGTGCGAGAAGGAGAGCCATGACAAGAGACACAGGCGCATTGCTGTAATTAGAGAGACATGTTGGTGGGCCAAGCATGATGCCCTGAAGAAAATATTTGGAGCATTTGGAAAGCCTCAAGATGGTCTGTACATTGATGTACTGTCCACACTCACAGCTATACAGGAACAGAAGACAGCGAAAGGAAATATACACACCAAAGCCAGAGGATACAAAGAGGGCCTACTGAGGTATGAGACAATACTGACAGCTCAATTATTCCTCAGGATATTTGAGCATACAGTACATCTCCACTGTCAAAGTACCTGCAGACGGGAGGGATGGATATCCTCTCCTCCCATAGGATGGTCATTTCAACACAAGATGCCCTCAAACAGATGGCGAGATATTTCCAGGCTGTCAAGGATGCTGCTGACAACTTTGTGAAATGGGCGAATAAAAAAATCAAGGAGCAGGAGGACGAGACAGACATGGAAAGTGGAGGCTGCACTGCCACAGAAAAGAAGAAAGAAGAAGAAAGCCATGCCGGGAGAGATGGCTCAGAATCAGACCATGATTGATGCAGAGAGAGCCTACGAGGTAAAGGTCCATAGCCAGATTCTTGATACAGCTATTGAGGCCATCCGAAGATTTCTGACACATGGCACTCTTTATGCGGATTTGTCATTTCTGGATCCCAAAAACGTCCCCCTGATCCGAACCAGTGCTCTCCCTAAATCTGTGCTTGAAGACCTCAGCAAGTGCCTGGTTAAATTTGATAGCAGGGCAACGGTTGACAACCTGCAGTTGGAGCTGAAAAGCTTAGCAGGCCAGTGGGACAAGCTGAAAGAAGCACCATTGGATGAATATGTGACCAGGACAGTGGAGGATGGACCCGATGTTAAGGAAGAGGACATGGAAATCATCAACAAAGGCTGTGCCTCCTGCTGTCCACTGTGCTGCTATCAAATTCTCCAGAGATTCAACATGCTCACAGATGCATATCACCTGCTTGGACTTGCGTACAAGTTCTTGCTGACACTTTCAATAACCCAGGTGGCATGCGAACGATCATTTTCAACCCTAAAATACATAAAAAGCAGCCAGTCTGCCAGCAAATTGGAAGCCTTCATGTTGATGGCCACTGAAAAGGACATCCTGGGTGGCTTTGGACACAGACACTGTAATTGACAGCTGCAGAGAAGAGTGAGCTACTGAGGAAACTGCTGTTATAGTAAGGTGAGATGAAATTATTGATATTATTATAAAATTATTCATAATAATGTAGCAGCTTTTTAGACCGAAGATAATGTGATCATGTGACTCATTACCCCCCACCCCCTCTCAGGATGCCCTCACTTGTGTGGTTCATTGTCCATTGTTGTTGAGGTTGTTCAGAGGGCCATACAGCCCTTTCCACTAAGTAAGTATACAATACATGCAACTATCTCTCTACATTGTTCTAGATTAAAGATACCGGTACTGTGATCATGTAATTACCAGTACTGTGATTAACTCAATCCTTGTCCTGTTCTCCTGGTCTACCTGCTCCTGTCCACTGATGCTGGTCATGTTTGTCTGTGTGAGTGAGAGTACATGAATGAGTCTTGCGTGTATGGGTGTGTGTGGGTGTGTCTCCTATCTGATTCCAGGCTGCAGCTGGGCAGTGTTGGCACCTTCGTGGTCCCCCAGTCCTACAATGACACTGATTGAACAGCTGTTCACAGCGATGCCCCACATCAGATCTGGATGTCCCACCCAAATAAACTTTTATGCACTCTGTATACGCTGCTTGCCCAAATTCAGCATATATTGTACGCCTGACCATCCTGGTAGGGGGATCCCTCTCTGAGTAGCCTCCCGAAGAAACCTCCCAAGGTTTCTTCCATTTCTTCCTAAAAGTTTTTCCTTGTCCACTTTGAGGGTCCAAGGCTGGGGGATGTTGTGTCCTAACCATTTATTGTTTCACATGTTGGGCACTGTGAAGCCTGTGATTAAGGGCTATACAAATAAAATGTGATTTGATTTGATTTTGAGATGATAGTTTAGGAACCAAAGAGGAAATTCTAAGATAAGATAAGATAACACTTTATTAATCCCCGGGCGGGGAAATTTGGGCGTTCTGGTGTTCATCATGAACACAAAATAATGCAGCATTTATAAATCCATTAGTAAATAGCTTTATTAAGCATTAACATGCCTTAGTTAAGGGGTTGTTCATCATTAATTAACGTATTTGTTAAGGGAACCTTATTATAAAGTTTTTTGCAGGGCATCGGTGTTCTGATTATTTACAATGGTAGAGGAAATACAGTTAGGACTCCTCTGAGAAATCTTTAATTCATGACATTGACATTTCATTCAGAATGACTTGTTTCACATCTTCATGAGGGCTCTGTTTCCCTTTCCATTGCTGAAAATCATGTGTTATAGTGTCTGTACAGTATGTGTGTAGTAGTGATTCCCTACTATGCCTATAAATCAGATCTTTCAAAAAAAAAAAAAGTATATGGACCCTATTGCATTTAGATATCCCAAAGCCCTGCAAATAGAACTGTTATTCTATGTCTGACACCAGAATGTTTTTGTGCACATATCTGTATTTGTATGTGTGTGTGTCTGCAGTGGAAATATTGTATAAACAATCATCAGCTTGAGGGGTTTTATATAGTGACTATGTGTATAATCAATATGTGAGTGTATGTATATGTTTCGGCCTGCTGTGTGGACATCATATTAAGTATAAAGAAGCAAGTGTTTATGTGTACATGTTTATGTACTGTCCTTACTAAATGCATGTGTGTGTGTCTGTACCGTGGAAGTTGAGTATGAAGAACCCTCCAGTTGAGAAGTCAGAATGAAAGCGGATCAGGACCTTTGGGCTGGCACTGTAGGCTGATTCTAATGCTGTGTTGCCACTGAAAACACCCAATTGAGGACTGGACGCATCTGGGCCATCCCTAGAGGGACAGAGTGAGTGAATGTGAGAGAGAGAGAGGGGGGGGAGAGAGAGTTAGTAGTCATTACATTTACACATACAGTTGTGAGAAAAAGGTTGTGAACCCCCTGCATCCCTGCATAATATGGTCTGATCTTCATCTAAGTCATGACAATAGGTAAAAACAAAACATTTAAAAAAACATTTTGAGTAATGTCTTCAAAGTTTTTCTCCTCGCTAACGTTGCTTTCGGGTTTAAATTGAAAAGGCTGAACAGAAGATATGTTTATCTCGCTGTAGGGTCAAGAGAATGGGAAGACGGGTGCAACCGCAACCATGTGAGGTCACTACCCATTCATTAATACACAGGACAAGATGTTACTATCCCTTGTGCCATAATCCAAGGTAAAACACTTGTAGAAACCCAATCCAGATTAAAAAAACAAGCAAACACACGAGTGATGACCACCATTAGATGCAACACCAGAGACATCAGGCTATACCGTCATAGATCTATATTCCTCAGATGGCACCAATCTCCAGTTATCTACCCGAGCCAACAGCTGTATACAGCATGTCATTGGGGTTCTCAAGTGGGCACCTTCCCTCACTGATGTTTCATTAAGTTCGGCCCACAACAACTCAAGAAGGCTTAACGGTGTAATCCAGCGTCCTGGAAACAGCCCCCTCTATGCCACCACTGCACCCTAAAACCTAAAACCTACCACATCTAAAACCTATAAAACCACCTCTAAAACCTCTGAGACAAATCTAAAACCTAGCATTAGTCTAAGCTTGGTTAGCCCTGATGAAGGAAAAGATAGAAGATAGAAAGAGCAGAGTGGTAGAGTCAGGGAGGACAGTCTGCCTGGACTGATACACTCCCCCAACCGGACTGGGCTGTAGACTCTACCTCCTCTACCCTACCACCCTCTTTAAGAGAGGGGAATTGAAACCGAGTTAAAACTGGTTGCAAAAACGGACTTTGTCACGAAACCACGACAGCCAACTTCTACAGGCCGTACTCGAGCCCTCCAACCTCGCTGTTCTGCTTCTGCTGCCATTTCAGTATACCTAGGTTTCTTATGCTCGTTTGCCTCATCAACTCTGTCTTCCCAGATGACCGTGAGCTCGATAAAAGAAACAATTTTCTACATCCCAGACCACAGTAACAAGTTCGGCCGTAGCTGAGTGCTATTTCTACTAGAACAATCAACTGCTCAATCAAGTCCGCCCTCATTTCCCAGTCTCCGCCCACATTTAGCTGTCCTTCCTGGTGCCTGCATTTAACTGTTTTAACTTTTCTGTTTGTCTAGCCTCCTTATTAACAACTAGAGAATTTACTTCTAGATGTTTTTCCTCAACTGCAGCTGCCAAACATTTCAACACCTGGTTGTGATGCCAGGTGTATCGCCCTTGGTAAAGACTAACCTTACACCCTGACATTATATGCCTAAGTGTGCATACACTGGAGCACAAGGCAGGCAGCATCCTCACCCATCCACTGATTTAGATTTTGGGGAGATGGCAGCACATCATAAGTAGCCCCTATAATAAATCTAATTCTGCTTGCTTCCATGCTCCACAACTCAGTGTGCTTTCTGCCCTACCTATGGAAATAAAAATTTAAATATATCTTGCTCACCAATTTATTAAGGATGAACATTTTTAGGCATGATTGTTTATTTATTTTTTATTTATTTTTATTTTAACTCAAATTCCTGGATTTCTTTTTTGAAAGACCTATACAAACATCTGCCAGAATAACACAGCAGACAACAAATGATGGGGTTTTCTTACAAAAACAACATTACATGAAGATTGTGACTGTCCATTCAAACCTGATCAAACTACTTTACAAGCAAACATTTTGTGTGAAAAGTTAGTTGTTTACATGTCATACAGTAATCTAACTGGGATCGATTGTTTTTCTTTTGCTATGCTCAGTTATGTCTAACTCGTCTTCATAATTTGAATAAGGTATATCCCATTAATTCAGTGTAAACCTATCCCATGTCCCAGCTGCTCATTCCCAAAAGGTCTGGATGAAACATTCTGCTAATTAGTACATTCATTCAAGGGCACTCAAAAGAAGGCAAGTAGAACAAAACCTACCCAAAGACGCAAGTTTTAGTGCTGCTGTACACACTCAGAACTCTGATTTGATAGGATGTTAGATCTATTGCAGTAAAGACAGGCAGTGAATGCATGTGGTGGCCAGTCAGCGATGCAAGGATATTTGATCTGACTGACAACAACTGGAAGGCAATTACGTATGTTCTACCTATGCTGAAATCACTGATGGGGACAACTACAGCTGTCTGTAGTGAAACAAAAGAAATGTCTTTCATTTAGGAATAATATTTGCAATGATAATAATGCTATTTCTGTTCATGATCTTGAAGTAGTAATCAATTTATTAGACAAATACAAATCCATTTATTAGATAAGTTCAATTATTTTCTCTATGTTTGATGCTTAATGACCATTCAGATATTCTATCATGGCCTACTATTTACATGTAATGCAGTTACGTAAGCTCTCTGACTGCCCTCACATGTGTATGGGTCTGGGATGTTGCTGGATTGAACTGCAGTGGTCCATTGTGAATGCACTAATCTCATACTGCAGACATGTTTTGGTGCCTTGACAAAAATGTGTCAAAAACACACGTATCACCAGAATCAATTTGCAACTGCAAAATAACTTTTTACTGAGCCTACGGGTTCTCCATTCTCTTTCCATGTCCCTGGTAGCTGGCTAGATTGAAAGAGAGCAGTGGCCCATTGTAAATGTATTACTTTCCCACTGCCTGCATTTCAACTGCTCACTCCCTAGAGCTTGACTCTTGAGCCTGAAAATTCAAGCCCGACCTCATCCAAACACCAAACATTTATTTCCTACCCCAAATTTAGCCCAAGTGTTGACAACTTGTCATTAGCCAAAACACAGTTTGAGATGATTTTTCTTCTAATAAAGGTACTTTTGAATATTATTTTTAAAAGCAAAAGGATGCAAACTCAAGCCATTAAGAGATACATTTATATTGACCCAACCCAATATTGTCAGATCCAGTCAAGTCCCTTTGGATTTGTGAATGATTCTCGACCAGTCCCTTCATTACATTTCTCACTCCCCACTGAATCTCATCAGTTCCACAGCCCTCTCCAAGTTTGCGTGTGGCCATGGTAAGCAAGCTAGATTGAATTGGTCAGTGGTCCCATTGTAAATGCATTACTCTCTCACCCCCTGTATTACAATCCTACCTCCACACTGAATCCCATTATTACTGCAGGAGAGTATGTGTATGTGCGGCACAGAGTGTGTGTGTGTGTATATGTGAGTGTGTGTATCAGGAGTGTATGGGAGTGTGATCCCTGTGTAGCTGGGCTCTATCAATCATACCATCTACAGATGAGTGTGTGTGTGTGTGTGTGTGTGTGTGTGTGTGTGTGTGTGTGTGTGTGTGTGTGTGTGTGCGGGGGGGTGGGTGAGATA
>CABFOP010091085.1:0-13874 GCA_900683385.1 Anoplogaster cornuta | reverse complement strand
TGTGAGTGAAACCACTATGCACTGTAATCTTACTAGTGCCGCCCCAGTAGTGAAACCGTGTCAATATTTCCAACTTTATATATAGATTTTTTTTTCATCATCTACGTTTACAGTATATGTTGTAATACTTTAATAAGGTTAGTTCAGATAGTTTAACGGCTCAAACAGACTCACTGTAAACAAGGTAACACTTTACAGCAGTGAAGCAATTTTATTCGTTGCTATGTACACTGTACTGTATGCATTTGATTTTGTCCTCTTTGATTGAATTAAAATATATTCTTCCTGGTTTATGTTTGCCTGCTTTATGTCTATACTTGCTTAATGTCTATGCTTTATTTTACATAATGTCTTAGAGTGGGCAGGAATGATTGTACCGTAAATGTTGCAATATAGGCCATTTCAGGGGATACAGTGATTTGTGACTTAAAAAGGTGGGAGGAGGGACCTTAGCGCCGGTGAAGTGCTTGCTTGATATATTCATTTCCATCTCTCTTATTCTCTTGACCTCCTTTCCACACACTATATAGCCATGAAAACTGTACATTTTAGTAAGTATATTTCACATGCACATACCACCTGTTTGACATACTACCTTGACGGTTCCAGTGCATGCACCACACCCGCTACTGCACACACACACACACGACCTGGAGTGATTGACTGAACCCTGCTTATCTAACCTTCTAACACTGATCTAAGCTATTCAGGCTATCTATCAGCCTCGCTGCTGTACATGGAACATCTGTCATTTATACATACTTTGCTATCTATCAACCTAGTTGCATCTGTGGCTACTGTATGTCTGTGCTGCTACAGGAGCAATTCCTCAGCTTTGAACTTGTAGTCTTTTAGTCTACTGTCATATCCTACATCTTGTCTTGTAGTGTTAATATTTAGTCTCCTGTCATATCATACATCTTGTCTTGTAGTGTGTTAATAGTTAGTCTCCGGTCATATCCTGTTTCAGCACCACTTTACCAGATCAGATTTATTCTGCTCTCATTGCACTTGACAAATTCAACTGTTTCTGATCCTGACATACTGTATATCTGTATCATTTTAATAGTGCCTGTTCCTTCCCGCCCATCCCCCTTTTGATGAATCTACAGTATGAGTGATTCCAGTCTCCGAAAACATATGTTCTGTCTTCAAGTCCTGTGATCATCCTTGGTGGGACATTAGGCTCAGATGCAACACGTCTACTCCAGAGGGTTTTAGATCCTCTGTCATATGTTGTTTGCTCCTCCTCTCTCTGCTTTTCCATCCATCCCTTACCTGTAAATATACACATCTGTATAACTATGACTTTGATATGTATATCAGTTGTTGCATCGATGTATATTTGTTGCATTGGTGATCAGAAGGTGCCTTGCTGAATCCTTTCCATCCTGGCTGCTTTTGATAATTCTCTTTGATTGATCTTCCGGGGTCTGTCTCCTGTCATCTAGAGAAATACGTACCTTAATTCACATTTCATTCTCTGTCCAAATTATCCACTGCATCATATATTGACTGCTGATCAGTAGCCTTATTTCCTACACCGTGTTTGAAAAGAAACATCTAGCTTTAGTCATTTCAAAAGTGATTAGCTAAAATAGAGTTTAGCTTAAGCCATGTAGAAAACTCCTTAGATACTGTACACAGAGACCATCTAGGTATACTTCATGTATACATGCTGTCTAATACTATTTGATTACTAGTCTAGTGAAATACTCTACTGAATAGATTTGATGATCAGGCTTTTTCAAAATACTGATGTGACACTATGCTATGTAATACCTGATCATCAGGCGACTGTTTGACTATGCTGAAGTTGAAACTGGAAAAGTAACTAAGGGTAATTTTGTTTTTGTCTAACATCAATCCTGAAATACCAAGATAAACCATTTTCCATCGAAGAACTAGACCGTTACAGACCAGGGTTTGGTGATTGAATACAGCAAAGAACAACATATCAACATCCAGATATATAAAGATTCAGTCTTGTTTTTATAGCCTAATATCACTCATTGTTGTGTGCTATCCTTTACTTGCTATTTGAGGAACCACATCCAATCAGTGTTAAAAAAAAAAAAAATGATGCTCCTCGACATAAAACATCATTAGTCATGTTGCTGTTACCTTTGCTCTTTCTTGTCTTTGATTAATGACAATTGTTTCATCTTTTTTTTCCCCCACACTAATACATTTTGTCTCTGTTATGTGTCAGTGCCAATAAGTCATATTGCTGGAGGTGCATTTGTTTTCATATCTTTGCTTTATCTATTATTCATTTTCAGGAGGTTCATGTCTCAGAGAGACAAAAACATAAGTCAAGGATTCATTTGGGCGCATCTAGCAAGATTTACCGCATGCTCACATATTCGAAGGTGGAAAATAACAAGAAAATCTGAATTTTAAATGCAAAACATGCATCACAAAATACTTGTATGTCTCATTTGCAGCCAAAATGCTTTTGTACTTCTTCCTGTACGTACAAGCATTATAGACAGAATGCCTTTTTTTGCAGGGTTGCTGTAGTCCAGTGGTTAGAGCAAGCTAGTCATCAGATGGGTGTCAATTGGAAATCCCAATCACAAGATGCCCTTGAGCAATGCATGATATGAGGATAAGAGTGTGTATGCACTCTATGTATACGGTATATGCTGTCCATGTCCTCAGTCACCTGGCCTCGGCTGCATAAGAGTTAAAAGGAATTGAGGCCAGTAATCATCGGTGAGAGCATCATTTTATTTTATTCATCACATACTCCTTTTTAGCAGTAAACAGCCTTTGTTCTCTGCCATCTTTAATTTATGAGAAGCGCAATTCCTTATTTATCCGTTTCCAACTGCGTGTCTTTTACATCGTACATCTGTTTTCTCATCCCTCGGTTTGAAGTGTTGTTTTATTTTCAGGAACTTGTCTATTTGCGGAGCAGCTCTTCAGGGGACTCGGGTAACAGCGGCCTAGTGACAATAGACACGGTTGTGTCGCGTGGAAACCTTTTATCTCTCGGTCCACTGGGATTTATTTACCTTAGCAGAAAGTTTGTATAGTCTTTGATAAAACCTGTGACTCCGGGGGCCTACGAGTCTGATTCAAAACCTGTTATATATTCTGTCAGTCTGATATTGACATTGTTCCAGCTCCCAGTGGCAATATCCACAGACGACACCAGATGCACTGCTTAATAATTGATATATTCCACTATTCCATCTTTAACTGAGTAAGAATACTTGATCAGCCTCCTACAGTGAAGCTCAATCACCTAATGTGCTACATCTGTTTTTTTATCTCACATGGTTGGATGTGTTTTTTTTAAATATTTTATATTTTTTTATCTATTTGCAAACTATTTCTCCTGAGAGCCCAAAGGAACGTTGTCTAGGCTGCATGAGGCTCAGCGCTGTAGCCTGGTGACAATTTTAAAAACACCTCCCGGGCGCTGGGCAGAGTCAACAGTGAGACAATTAATTTGAACAATGTATTTGCAGGTAGCTAATTTCCCCTCTCTAGTGTGTCTCTCTCCTCCGTTATGTTGATCTTTCTCTCTCTCTCTCTCTCTCTCTCTCTCTCTCTCTCTCTCTCTCTCTCTCTCTCTCTCTCTCTCTCTCTCTCTTCCTCATCGTCCTCCCCGTCTTCCTCTCTCTCTCTCTCTCTCCTTCCTCATCATCATCTACGTCTTCCTCTCTCTCTCTCTCTTCTTCTTCTCCTTCCTCATCGTCATCTACGTCTTCCTCTCTCTCTCTCTTTCTCTCTCTTCTTCCTCATCGTCATCTCCGTCTTCCTCTCTCTCTCTCTCTCTCTCTCTCTCTCTTCTCTCTCTCCCCCCTCTTTTTCTTCCCCTCTCTCTCCCTCTCTCTCTCTCTGTCCTTCTTCCTCTCTCTCTCTCTCTCTCTCTTCTTCTTCTTCCTCATCGTCATTTACGTCTTCCTCTCTCTCTCTCTCTCTCTCTCTCTCTCTCTCTGTGTGTGTGAGTGAGCAGAAAGCGAATTGAGAAGGCTAATGCTAATATTCCTGACTAATGAACAAGATGACGATTTTACACTCCGGTTTCCGTTAGTCATGGGAAAATTCACCTGCATCCGTGAAAGATACGCACGCACGCACGCGCACGTGCACACACACACACACACACCCACACACTTACAGTTTTTTACAATCGCTAACACCCTTTAGTCCAATCTGTAGTCACATTTTCAAAACTCTAAACACAATTAGCACAACATCCATCTGTTGTGGACCATTAACACAGTTCATGTTGTTTTCACAGAATATGCAGTCAATTAACACGTTTCTAAAATGCTTACATTTTCTTCACATACAAACTTACCCAATACCAAAATTAGGGATCTTTCTTGTCTTATTTACAAATGCTTGCACACAGCACGCCAGAAATGAAAACCTAAAGTTCAAAACCTTAAATATAGTATAAAGCCTCTACTTCTGCTTGTAGTAGCAGAAGTAGAGGCTTTATACTATATTTAAGCAGCTCAAAAGCTATATTGAAACAGCTGCTAGCATTGAATGAACAGATCATTGAAACATTGAGAAATAGCTGATTTAATTTGTGTAAAATAGACATGAGGAAGGGAGGAAACATGAGGAGATTTGTGATTGCATGGGACAATGTAGCATTCCACCGTTTACATGCAATCACAAACTGGTTTACAGCCCATCCAAGAATGGTTTCCCTTTTCATCCTCCCCCCCCGACTCACCTTTCCTCAACCCCATTGAGGACTTTTTCCTGCCTGGAGGTGGAAAGTAACCTCCAGGCATGTGGCCAAAGTGCCCCTCCTGGGATGCAATGGATTCCGGCTGCAGAGACATCTCAGCTGAAGACCGCCAGGGGTGGATAAGGCATGCCAAGGTGCATAGCGAGAGACGACATAAGATGTGGAGGAGAACATGTGGCCAAATGCTGAAGATCGTATAGTTTAGAACAGGACTGAATTTTTGTGTTTGTTCCCTTCTGTGCCTTTTTAACTGTATTTTTGTATTTTATTTTTACACATTTGGAACCAACGGCCATGTACTGTATGTTGGATTCTTTGTTGATCACTGGCAGCAATTTAATTTTGCTAATAAAGCTTTTACTGCAGCAATTATGCCACTTACTATTTTTTTCTACTGTACATTCAATAAAGTAAAGATGACTCATTCACTTTTATTTCATGCAGGTATGACTCATTCATATTTATTGTATGCAGGTAGAACTGAAACATGAAAAGTAATGCAGTTTTTGTAATGTTAGTATTTTGAAAGTCATTGTGCTATGATGGACTATATGTTCCTGTTGGATATAAAACGTGCTGGTGTTTGGAAATAATTATTTGATATTGAGTCGGGTTTTCCGTGTTTTGATTAGTGTTAGTTGAGTTAGTGTATGTAATGTAGAGAAAGTTTTTTTCTATTTTGAAATGTAGAGTTGGTATTTAATGAATAGAATGTGGTTTTGAGCAGAAAATTAACTATTTGGCTAAATGTGTGATGTAGGTGTGTTGCTGTGTTAAGAGTTTAGAAAAGGTATTTTAAGTATAGGTAAATGCTTATTAGCAATTGTAAAAACTGTAACACCCCTTAAGGGAGTTTTGTTGTGGAGGCTATTAACAAAAACACCTGTTAACAGAGAAAAAGAGGTATAAACTGTTATAATAGACACATGCACATACACACATACACATATGCTGTGTGTGTGTGTGTGTGTGTGTGTGTGTGTGTGTGTGTGTGTGTGTGTGTGTGTGTGTGTGTGTGTGTGGAAAGTTCACGAAGCCGTGACTAATCACTTTTGCCTTTTTAAACATTGACCCAGTCAATATATTCAAATTGGAAAATGGGCTTTAATCAGCCTTATTAGGGGAGTGGGTGAGTAAGTGCTGTATCGTTGTCACTACATGTATATGGAAAGGTTGAAGGTGACTTACGGGATGATTTGCATGCAGTGCTAATGGGCATGCTTGTGCATTTCATCATGGTGGAGATGTATTAATAGTTAGTTGTTTAAAATAATGAAGATCTGCATGAGCAAGGCGGGGCTGTCACTGTAACCTGTGTGATTCCAGACTTAAAGGTGCTATTGCAGCATTTTTAAACATCAATGTATCGCTGCCAAATTAAGTGTGACACTATGGTCTAATTACCGTAAACAAATGAGAACACGGCCGCGACAATCGGTAGCCTCTATTTCATGTTAATGCTTCTCAAAAGTCAAAAGACCACATTTCACAGAAAACCCGGTTGCCTGCTGTTTCTACTTTGCACTTTACACCTTTCTGGTTTCACACTGGTTTACCTGTTATTATGTCCCTGTGGTCTAGCATACATTGGACAAACCAAACGACGCCTTAAACAATGAATATCAGAGCACAAAACTGCAATCCATACAGGCAATATGGATTATGCAATTGCGAAACATTATGCCGAAGCAAATCACAGTTCACCCTCTTCATTAAAATTCTGTGGGATCGAAAAAGTCATGATGCCTATTAGAGGAAGTAATCTTCTGAAGAAACTGGCCCAGAGAGAAATGTTTCGGATATACACACTCAATATTATGACACCAAATGGACTTAATAATGACTACAGCTTAAAATGCTTTTAGGTTAGGACTGTCTGTAATTTCTGTCTATTGCTATTTGGTGTATTGTCTTAATAGTGAATCAATGATGGCCAGGAATAGTGTTTTGTTTTGTGAAGCTCCATATTGTATGTAATGGGGTTTAAATCAGAGTTAACTTCATACTTGTGATTGGTCCCTGTAACTAGAACCATGGGAAAAGAAAGGTGAATAATTGGGTCCAGCTCCCAGCTGTATTGAATCTGCCCTTGTGTACTTCAAATGCTCTGAAGAAGGCTTTGTGCTGAAACGCATACGTTTTTAGATTACTGTGATGTAATAATAATAATAATAATAATAATAATAATAATAAACTTTATTTATACAGCACTTTTCATACATTGGATGTAACTCAAAGTGCTTTACATAAAAAACAAAACAGACAAATTAAAAATGGTTACAGGTAAAAAAAATAAAAAAAATAAAATGGAATCCAGATCGTTAAGAGATACAAACAAATTAAAACTGTTACAGGCAAAAAAAATTATAGAAGCCAGGTCATTACAGTAAGGGAAGATCAGATTCAGTGAGCATAAAAATAATAAAGGTAAATAAAAGTAGTATATCGTTTAAAAGCAGATAAAAAACTAAAAAACTAAAAATACGGGGGGCCCATTAAATGAATGCTAGCTTAAAACGGTGCATTTTAAGTTGGCGTTTAAAAACAGTTGTAGAGCTTGTAAGGCAAATAAGTGAAATGATAGTATTTTGTCCTTGAGTTAAGATTTGATAAATGCTTTATTGATGTTACCATGCTTAACAAGGGTGAGGTAACTAGTATTTTTGTTAATGTCAGTGTGACAGCTATTTCCAGTAATTGGAGACAGGCAGCAACTGGCCATACTGGAAAAATTGCCATCACTCTCAAAACAATTAATTAACAATTCAGCATTAACATATCTAGAAGAAATATTTGAAGTAGACAAATGTTAAGCCTTGTAGTATGAGTAGTTATTATAGCTATAAACATGCCTCTATGTCTCATATTGATTATGAATGTAAGCAATTAATAGTAAGATTATCAGAGCACCACCTTAGTCTAGTGTAATGAACAAGTCCTGTAGCAAGGAACTGTCAATCATAAATCAGACAATAGCTGCAAAGATAAAAGGTATTTATTATTAAACTACACAATAATCACACAGTATAAATGGAACACAAAGCAAGATAATATGTCAGATAACACTACAGGCACAGGGTATCATACAGTAAGAACACACAAGCATGAGGGTATCTGATGGGTATCCGACGAACAGCAATGGGTGTAATTAGTGCTGGTGAACCTTGTAATGGGACCAACTCCAGTTCAACCTAGGTTAACTGGGGATAGAGACAGGCTACACTGGCGGAGGGATAATCCATTAACCCTGCACACATCAATGCTCATAACATGTCAACGTAACCATGTACCTCAGACCTGGCTACGATGGAGCAGTGGAGGGCCCTGTGCTGTTGAGGTGGGGTGCAGGAGACTGGAGCCTCTCCTCTGGGGGAGAGAGCTGTGGGAAAAGGGCAGAGGGGTGTCCTCATCTCTGGCCTGCTGTTCCTTATGATAGGAAGTCTTGTCAGGAAAGTGCAGCTCAAAGAAACAGCCCTCAGTTGGAGGTGAAGAGATACTTCACCACATAATGTAACTGACAATCAACAGTTGTTTTTTCTTATTATAACTTGATAATTTATTTATCAAATTCCCTTTTCACTTTACTTAGGTCAGGCTCAGCATCCCTGGAGCTGGTAGAGATTCAGCGTCTTGCTCAAGCACACTTAATCAGCTTGAATGCGGGTCATTCAGTTGAAGGAGGATTTCTTTACCCACTAGGCCATCCTGCACCCAATTGCTAACATCTCCAACCCACACCTTTTGATGATTATGTCTTGCTTGTTATCAACATTGATTTGGTCCCAATAGTCATTTATCCCTATTCGCCTCACATATAGACCTATTTGCTGATGACGTCATGACAAATATGCATTGGGGCAAAAAGGTACAAACCATAGCAAGCCACAAGCATGTTGTTCATCAGAAAATGGGTAGAAGTTGTTGTGCAGTAGGGTGTGCTAATCGCAGTGAGCAAGGATTAAATTCTTTAGTATTCCAACTGGATCTCATCCACTGTCTATTAAAATATGCTAATCTAAGCAACCAGCTTTATTACAACAATTAAATACAAACAAATGCTCGTCGTTTTAACAATATATTTGTATTCAACAAACATATAACTTACATGTTGATGAAAATCCATGCATAACGCTACAAGACCCGATATCGTTTTTCTGGTTTTGGATGCGGCCTTGGGGCAGAAAGCAGAAAAATGTTTGTATACAGCGAACAGGCCTATATCATGAGTCTTAGTTTAAGGCTGAAAAAAAAAGACTTGAACTGAAGAGATGTCGGGTAGTTTAATGTGCTACTTGAAATAAAATGCTCTAAACTAAAAGGTTTTCCACAGCCGGTGCGGCATCATCAATTCTGAAGCCGTGCTTTGGCTGAACTGTCTCTTATTTCATAGAGGTTTTTCTGCTTGGTCACACTCATACCGTCCAATTTGCTGAGACATCCAAGCTTCTGGATTAGACCTATTCTAATTGACTCAGCATTAAAGCACCGGCTCGCAAGTCAAATGGAAACAAAACGGTAACCCTGCGGCTTACATCCAAAACGCTGGGAAAGAGTCATTCCATCGGTATCTGATTCATTTAACTTCCATCTGCCAGTCAAACTTCTGGGGCACTGCAGTATACTTTCCCATAATTGATTCATTTCGAGTAAAATTGCAGATTGGAACTTTAAAGAATTGATTCAGTTAAGTTCTTGACATTTGGGCCAAAATGAGCTCACACTGCCAGACAACCATGACATGACAAAACACACACACAGGGACTGAGGGAGTGTGTCTGTGTGTGTGTGCGTGTGGTGTGGCACTTTGGCATTAACACCATGACATCCCTGTCGTCCAATGTGTCATGTTCAGTCTTATTTAGATGTCATATTTTCATAAAGTTTGATTTAGACATCAAGCCATATTTGAAAATCGATATGTACCAAATAACGCTGTTAAATGGAAAGTGCTCCCTGAAAGAGAATTTCCTTATATAGAGAAAGTAAGCCTGTTAAGTGTGATGATGCTTCAACTCCGTCACTAAAGTGTGATGATGCTTCAACTCCGTCACTAAAGAGTAGTCACACTTAACTAGACTGGAATAATACTCCCCAGCAATCAGACTGACAACCCTGGTGGACCTCACCTCCTGACGAGAGGCCAGTGCAGCAGCATCGTTCATGTTCGCCCCTGTTATATCCACATGTTCTAGTGTGACGACCTTTGACCTGCAGAGCTGTCTGGAGAGTGACGGCCCCGCCCCCATCCACACCAAGTCTTTTGGTCCATAGAGAAGCCTCTGGATGACCTGGAGGCAGAATGTTGCACCCCTGCTACTAAGGAGGCCCTGATCTCCTTCATCTTTGGGAAGGTACAGTACGCTCTGGGGAACCCAGTGCAGCTTGTCCCAGAAAAAGTCTACTATTAGGGCCTGCAGCTTGGCCAGAAGGTTTGTTGGGGGATCAAGGCACATCAGACAGTCAGTCCCCCATGACTGCTTCACTCTTCCCCCAGTTAACTTTAGCAGAACAGATTACAGCAAAGTGTTCCACATTTACAGCCAGAATGTCAATGCCTCTCTGTTTTTGACCATTTAAAGGCTGCACTGCAACCAGGGATGTTTATACCAGAGAGGTCTGCTCTGAGTTTGTGTAGAAGGTGCTCAATAGTCAGGGAGTAGAGCATCCCTGACAATGAGCAGTCATGCCTGATTCCTCTCTGGACCTTAAAAGGAGTGCTCAAACCACCGTTAATCTTTAGCACACTCTCAATGGCACACTCTCAGCTATAAGACCCGGGAGTTTGCCACAAATACTGATGTTCAACCCGGTCAAAAGCCTTTTCCTGGTCTATGGAAATAAGACCAGTTTCAAGTCCCAATGAACCAGAGACATCCAAAATATCCCAAATCACTGATTGTCACTGATCAGGTACACAGTATGTCTGGTCACAATGGATCACCTGCCCCATCACCTCGCTCAGTCTGGGGGCCAGAACTTTTGAGAGGAGCTTGTAGTCGATGCACAGCAGTGAGACAGGCCTCCAGTTCTTCATGTCTTGCAGGTCACCTTTTTTTGGCAGTAGGGTGAGGACCCCCCCTCCTGGAGCTCACCGGCAGCTGCCCTACAGGAAGACTGTCACTGAACACAGCCAGCAGGTCTTCCCCTACCACCGACCGCAAGGACTTTGGGGCTCCTGGTGGTTCCTGTCTAGCCTGTCGACTGTGCAGTTAAAATCCCCTCCCAGAAATAAATACTCATCACAGTTGCAATTCTTAATGACATCAGCTAAAATGTCTGAAAAACAAACTCTTTCCATGCCAACAGTTGGAGCATACACAGTGATGAACACCAGCCTCATGTTCTCACAGAGAGCTGTCACCTTCAACAGGCGCCCCTTTACTACCTCCTCAACCTCATAAGACTGTGGCATGAAATGTCTGGAAAATAAAATCCCCACTCCACCACTATTACTGGTGTTGTGGCTTACAACAATTTCAAAGTCACAACAAAGTCTCCTTTCCATTCCCTTTTCCATGCAACTCTATTGTCTTCAGTGCTGTATGTTTCTTGTATGAGCATTACGTCTAAGTGCTTCAGCTCCATCAGTTTAAAGAGAGACGCCCTCTTTGCATCATCTCTTGCTCCGTTTAGGTTAAGAGTGCCTATTCTTATACTGGACAAACTGCCAAAGTGCAGAAAACAGAAAAGAAACAGAACTTAAACATCATCAAGGAGTTGCGTTCTTATCTTTTGGACAAGTTTCTTTAATCTAAAAACCTCTTGTTCAGAGAAGGACTCCTCACTTAGGTCTGCAGGGTTTTTGATTATCCATTTTGCTGACTTGACAAAAGGTTTCAGGGAAGAAATGTTCAACTTTGACGGCCCTTGTGCACTTGGTGTCCTGCAGAAACTTCCTGGTAGACTGAGTGGAGGGCTGAGACTCCGGCTCATCGCTGTCACTGTCTACAGTGACGTCCGCTATGTTCTGCTCTGGTTGGCTCACTGGAGCCATAGCAGGTTTGTTGGCTGATTTCTTTGCCTTAAAGGACGACTGACTGACCTCTGGGGTTTTAAAGATATCCACATAAATGACCATTTCTTCTTCCTCTAGGACAGACTTTGCTACCTCAGTAGCCGTCTGTCCCGCCTGTTCACCCTGCCCAAACCAAGCATCCCCACTGGCCTCATCTCCTTCAGTCTCTGTCCTCTGAACCATTGTTTCCTCACCATCCACCACCATGACTCAGATTATCTTTATCTGCGTCCCTAACTACACTAACCATACCTGACTCCTTCTCCCTAACCACAGTAACCATACCTGTCTCCTTATCTTCCAACACAGTACCTTTACCTGCTTCCTTACCCTTCACCACGCTAACCTTACCTGATTAATCATCTTTCACCACAGTGTCTTTCCCTGGTCTAAATGAGTCTGAACCACTAGTACCTTAGGTGATGGTGGTGTTTGATCAGCGGGCCCTGACTCCTTTCTCTCAGGCATGATCTAATCAGGTGACCCTCCATCCCACACCCAAAACACTTCATAGTTTCTGAAGTGGAATATACAGTGTAATCAAAGTCTTCCACTTTGAATTTGAAAGCCAGGTTCAGTTTACTATTTTCACATTTCAAGATCATGAATACTTGAATGATACAACATGCTTCAATAAGGGAGATTTACAGCCCAGGGGACACAATCTGTCCGTCTCTATACAGCTCCCTCTCCAACACTTCGAGGGACGTTCGACAGGATGATTTGACTGATGATTTCAGGCTGACCAATGGGAGTGAAAGTGTCCTGAATGACCACACCCAGCTCCACAATCAAATTAACTTTAGCCACACAATCCTGAAAAATGATGATGGCATTGTTAATCCGTGACGCGGATTTCACGCTACCATGTCCCACCACCACCGCCAGACCACACTCCTCCACCGTGCAGCTGACAGCCGGGGCCAGCTTCACAGCATGCTGGCGTGTCAGCTTCTCCAACCCCATACCTCAGACTACCGCAGGCGGGCATGCCACCAAGCAAGGCTGGCTGCCGACAGTCCTGCACCAAAGTGCACCAAACGAACCCAAACTGCACCAGTGAAAACTGAAAATAAACCAAATGAAAACGATTGGAAAAATAGATGGAAAGATAGACAAGCAGATTCACTCTGAATCTGAATCGCACACTCACCACACACTCTGCTCCCAGCATTCACTCAAGCTGCTTTTACACTGGACAAAAAACCCACTAACACTCACTAACAATCGGCTTTTGGCTGGAGTGTGAATACGTACAATCGGCATTCAGTCCCGGGTTAAATGACTTAAATGGGTTAAATGGTTAAATGACACAGGTTGTCCGATCGGAAGCAATGTAAACGTGAGACCCGGTAACACCCGGTAATTTTTGCCCCTTGTAGGAGTTAACTAAATCTCCAGAAGATGGCAGTAATGCAACACACAGGATGCAAGCTGACGTTAAACCTCAAAGAAGAAGAAGATTTTCCGGTGTGATGCTATGGTGAGAGAGCTTCTCCTGATTCGAGGGGAAGAGGAAATAAGGAGACAGGTTACTGACACTGTGAGGGACACAGATATATAAGAATATATCGAAAATGCTGAGCGAAAGAGGCATTACTCGCAGCCCAAGGCAAGTTGTAAACAAGAAGGCGCTGAAGAAAAAATATCTTGCCATCGATGACCAGAGGAACCGCAGTGGAATGGGCCGTGTGGATTGGCCATTTTACGAGCTTTACCAAAGTAGTTTTGGTAACTCAGCACTAGCCAATCCTGTTCAATCCTGAGTCAATCGCCTTTTTTAGTGGGTTTACCCGCATTTAAAAAACCCGGATACACCCGCAAATTCTGGTGTAAAAAGGGTATCAGAGAGACAGAGAGAGAATGAGAGAGAGAGAGAGACAGAGAGAGAGAGAGAGAGAGAGAGAGAGGCAGCAGGAAAAACAACAAAATTACATTGTTCATGAAACAAATTGGAGAGAAATTGGCTGGTGGTCTCTGGTAGCTGGAGAAATATTTTAGAGACGAATGACCGCAGCAGCATTTTTTACATTCAAGTCGACCAGTCAGAGGGGAAAAACAATAATAATGCCAAAGGAGAAAAAGATTGGAAAAGAAAAACTCCACTATCACCCAGTTCATAATAAAGATCAAACC
>CABFOP010091038.1:0-13909 GCA_900683385.1 Anoplogaster cornuta | reverse complement strand
CACACACACACACGGTCAGTTAGTCAGACTAAGAAGAACAAAGAGACTGACAGAAATGCAAACAGACAGACGGACACACACAGGTCTGCATCTCAGCACAGCCTAATGTGTGGCACTTCTACAGTGATCTGTGTGATCCAGACAGACAGCACACTTGGTAGACTAGAGCACATTACTGGAGCTAATAATACACAGTCTGGCTGCTGACTTTCTCCTGAACTTTCACACTTGTTTATTATTTTATGATTTTTATTTATTTTATTCATGTACTCTACCATCGCAGTTTAGCCTGCGTACTTAAAAAAGTGAGAGCTTTCCCCTCTGTGTGTTCCGGTTTAAATAAAGGTTGAATTCAACAAGACGCCGCAGTACCTGACTTACCCTGACCATCTGCTCTATAGATACATACAAGCAGAGCATTAGAATGGACTGTGAATATAGTATTTCTGATGTGGTGCTAACATAGACATTTGTTTAGCACTGTAATACAGTACTGACCCTGCAAGCTTGAAACATCCAACCCCCCCAGGAGTTAAGAAACCGATGCATCACAATAAACTAAACTAGCTGTAAATGTGGCAGAAAGTAAATTGACCTGTTAAAGGCAAAATCCACCCTAAAACACTGTAATGTTTTAGGGTGATGTACAGTACCTTGTATTTCTGGGTCAATTTTGTTATTAGGCGGTATATTTTTCATAGTCCCATGATTAATCGGCCAAACGTAGACAACGTCACGTTACGTCACCTTGTAGTTGTTATTCTGAATAGGAAATATGGGAACTTTTTGAAGCCTCCGATATCTCCCACCTGACAGTACAAATAACGGAAGGGTGTCAATCATGGCTGCCGTAAATCCTATATATGCACACTAGTACGCTTCTGCACAATCAACTGTTTATGATGAACTAGAAATACCTGCTGCAGTTCATTTGTGTGACAAAGCAACTTGTTAAAGAGCTATGGAGCGAGCTAGCGATAGCCAAGGGCTTCCCAACAAACTGAACGCATGAACGCTTCTAGGTCAGAGCAATTGTCGCAGCTTTGTCCAACATGTCTGACAAGGCAGGTTGAGAGAAAAGGTTGAGTCAATCCCAACACTCATCAAAAAAATAACTCCTGGAATGCATTGAATACTGATGATGTATAACAGTTTTAGAGTATCCAAAGGTGTAACTTTCATTTTTAGAAAACTCAAGTTTAGTTTTTACTTTGTAGATTTTGATTTTTGTGACATATAACATGGCTTACTTTAAGAAATTAGCTAATGTAGTTAAATCTTGTCTGAATACAAAACGTTTGCACACCTGAAGATAGACAGGTGTGTCGGAGAAGATCATAGGTCGATCACAGCAGAACAAAGAACTCCCGCACACTGTCTTCTTACCTTGCAAAAACATTACTGGGAACGTTTCGGTCCAGAGACCTTCATCAGGTTAACATCACGAGAACCAAGGGAGAAGCCATCTTAAGTAGGCTGGATGACCCACATGGACCAATCAGGTCTCACTATAAATTGAACTCAATTACATATGACATGGGGTTATTGCAACTCAATTAGAGCAAGCATCATATCTACACACTTCATGGCAGCATAGGCCTATAATGTAAATAAACAAAAGAGAAGAAGACATAATATAGAGAATATTGATAATATATCATTCTTGAAAAGAATGTCTCCTAGTATCTGCCCCTAGTCAAGAAAATAAGAGATTAGAGATACATCTAGAAAAGATTAAATATATGAAACAGCAGATCAAGAAAAAATACAGCCAAAGAACAACAGCTTGTAATAAAATGGTTCATTCATCAAGAAGAGTCTAAAGAATGGCATAGCAAAACAATTATAGAAGACATCTCATAACATCACATTAAAGAGTAGCTCGTCATTTAAACCCTTGGGTGACAAAGTTTGTAAAGTGAAGATCCAAAAAGCTTCACGTCTCTTTAATAATAAATCATGGTCGCCCCCTCTCGTGGTAGGTTGACTTTTTAATGCCACAAAAAAGTAGAGATGTCATGTCTAACATCATTAAAATGTACAGCTACTGGGTAATCCCTTTCATTCCTACATATAGTACTTTTATGTTCACTAATGCATTGCGTGTGGAGGCGCAAGTAATGACACTTTTTATGGGAAATACCTTGTTAGTGTGAGGATGACGAAAACAGTTAGTTTTGTGTGTATTGTTGCACTGTGCACAGCTACTGCAACGGTAGTTACCATTGGGCAGAAGCCTCTGTTTCGTAGGTTGCGCAGGCTTGTGTCATGCAAAACCAGCATGTACCAGTAGGTCTCTAGTCAAGTTCTTCCCCCGTTTGTCCACAAAAAGAGACAGATCTTTAAAAATCATGGCTAGTTCAGGGTCTGATTTTAAAATATGCCCAAAAAATGACTTTTATGACACGTGAGTGGGGAGAATAAGAGGTGATACAGGTTACAGAGAATCTCTCTTGTTTTTTCTTACTTTTTCCAACAATTCCAAGTGGGGTTTTCATAAGCCCTATGAATCCATTCAATAGGGTACCCACGCTGGATAAATCTAGCTTTCATGTCGTCAGCTTTATCTAGAAAGTCTTCTGTTGTGTTACATACTCTACAGAGTCTAAAAAATTGGCTTTTGGGAAGACCTCTCTTAAGTGGGGTGGGGTGAAAACTGCTTTCCAATAAAATACTGTTTTTATCCGTTTCCGTACGGTATAAGGTAGTGGACAGGGTGCCATTGTTTTGTATGACCCACATATCTAGAAAATGAACCTTTTCCTCACTGTACTCCATTGTAAATTTCAAATTGCCATTAAAACTATTCAATAACGTGAAAAAATCTTGCAGTTCATCAACATTACCTTGATACAGACAAAACACATCAATATATCTATACCATTTCAAAATTTTAGGCAAATGTGTATTTATCTCAGGGTTCAAAACAAAATTTCTCTCAAAAAACAACAACAAACAGATTGGAATAATTGGGCACACAAATAGAGCCCATGCTCGTCCCAGAAATGTGATGTTAACCTGACGAAGGTCTCTGGACCGAAACCTTCCCAATCAATTCTTTGAAAGGTAAGAAGACAGTGTGTGGGAGTTCTTCGTTAAATCTTGTCTAAATTAAATCTTCAATTCCTCTTCAACAGTATGATACACTGACAAAAACCTTTTTCTTTTCTTTTTTACTTTTACTTTTTTTCTCCAACCTGTCTAAACCACCGATACCAAAACAGCTCACCTCACCACTACTACACAAACCCACAGGAGAAAAAAATGTGGAGGGGTACTGTAGGCATGAAAGCATCCTGTCAAAAATAGGACACTACCTCCACTAGCTACCTCCACTATTCTACTGCCACAGCCAAGACTCTGACACAACTATCCAAACTCCACAATGCACTCACTGACTGGATTTCTGTCAAAACTGTGTGAAAATAAGTGCGAGAGAGAAAGAGTGAGCGAGATAGAAATGGATTAATTTAGGGAAAATAGAGAGGACTAGCTTGAGAAACAGCATGGGGGGGGACATAGACAGAAACAGAAAGAGGGGAGGCTGGGGAGCTGAAAAACAATGATGGTACTTCAGAGCTTGGAGGACTCTCCCTCTCCCTGAGGTCTCCCATTGAAACCTTCAGTACAAATCGAGGCAGGGTACAGCAAGGGAGGGAAGGGCTGACGTAACAGACAGCCAGCAAGCCAGTCGAGGACAAGAAACACACTTTACACATACTGAATTCCATCTACCACACCCACACAGAAAAAAGAATACTTTGGAAAAGAAAATATTAAAACTTTGCACACAGAGGATGTCTTCCACATGACTCAAACAGGAAGCCACAGAATAGAGCTCAGTAATCAAATTACTGATATAAATGTAGAAGCGCTCAGTGAGGTGGGATACAGCTGACAAACATACTGGTGCTCTGCCACTGTCAGAGCACCAGTCAAGTAGACCACCTCCAGGACATGGGGTCCTTGAGGACTGGATTGAGAACCACTGAAGTCGAGCATCACCTAGATCTGTGTTTTTAAAAGACTGGGTCAGCACCCAACTTTGGGTCATGAAAAGGTTAAAACATGACTCCAAGTCATAGTAGAAAGATATTTCCATAAAGATACTACCAATGCCATGTTGGCATTATCTGTCAGTCTGTCTCTGCAACATAAGTGGGTTAAAGAAAAAGTAGTAGAATAGGTTAGGTGCCTAAAAAGGTAGCCGTTGCTTGGTTTGATTAATCTACACAGTTGCCCACTTAACCGATATGTTTTGTATGATCGTGCATAGGGTGGATAGTGATATTTAAGTTTGATGATGATTATGTTGACTGACCATCCTACTCGTCTTCTGGGAATCTAAATGACATTGAAAGTCTGGCCAGGCGTCCTAAAACAGGGGTCCTGGGATGCTTGTGGGATGGGGTTTTGGGGGGTCAAGTGTGTTTGGGAGGGTATTCACTAAAATAAGGAATTGTTTAATTTCACTATTATTTCAATCCCTAAATATTAGCATGGTGAGGGAATATAAAGGGGTGGATGTTTTGATTATAGGTTTCACTGTCCCCACTGTTAATACTCCACCTACAGTATAGAGTTATATAATTCTGGACCAAGTCATATCTAACAACAATCTTTTCAATGGGGTTCCTTAGTGACCATATCAGATGGGGGTCCCTTGGTCTAATGTGTATGTCTTTGGCATGAGAAAGTTTGGCAACCCCCTGGCCTGAAATATGAGTGACAGGTCTGGGTATCAGATTTCTCAACTAGCTCCCCAGCTAGCATGCTCATCAAATCACACAGGGCAACAACACACCAGCCTGATGTCTCTCCTGACTCAATGAAATAAATAATGAAGAGGTCACATGCAGTGGGGAAGGAGGATGGACTGTCAGCCTCCAGGGACAGAGGCGTACCGTTAGTGGGCTCAGTGTTTTGGCCCCAGTGGGTGGATGGATGGGAGCTAAGTTAGCCGAGTTAGCTTAGCTCTGCTGTCTTAGCACAGCTCGGAAAGCGGCTCCAACGGCCAAACAGCAACTTTCACCGTCCGGCCCGAAGACAGACCCCCCACGCCGGTCAGCCTGGCTAGCGTTCAGCCACACCAGCTACAGCATAACCAGCAAATTCCTCCACCCGCTTACGGTCAGAGCATTTATACATGGAAAAAAAAAATACAACTGTGACTAAGAAAATGTTGCTGTCTTCCTACCTGTAAATGCAGTCGCTAACGAGCTAAGTCGCCGTGTCTGCTTGTTTAAAGTCTGTGTTGTTGTGTCGCTATAGACGTCAAGTCCAACTGCACTACAGTGGTTTCCAGCCTGGGCAGCAAAATAAAGCCCAGCTCCTCTACTCTACTGTACCGCTGTATGGACCGCTCTACTGACACAGTGATGGGCGTGAAGCTTTGGCGACACCTGCAGGACACTTACAGTACAGCAGCCTACAAACCCACTGATACTCATAATATTACACTTTATATATATAATAGGTAAGGGTTGCAGGGCCAAATGCAGAACAGCACGCATGGAGTGGGTCGGGGTTCAGTGCCTTGCTCAAGGACACTTCAGCAGAGAACATACTTGCTGGCACAGGGGTTTAAACGTCAGTCTTCCAGACGGTCTCCACACACTGCGTCATACTGCTGCATCCCACTCAAATCTGTCTGGAGTGGGTGATTGTTTCCCTCTGATTGTTTTCCCGTCTGGTCAATAAGATCAGCACTGTGACAAACACCAGGGGGTCTGGTGTGCTTTGGCCTTGTTACTTGGTATGCGGACATGACCACAGGCCAATCAGGTTCATAATTAGGCCGCCATATGTTATCTGAGCACCACCACCAAAAATAAGTTTGGTGGTAAATTGCTGATGCAAAGAATGGTCTACTTTTATCCGATTACCTTTATTTAATTCAAACTACTGCAGAAAAATAACAAAGGGATGATATGAGTGGGAATGAAGAGGGATGTGTCCCCTGTTATTCCAACTTATTAAAGGCATTCCTCTTGAATGACATTAATAGCATTCCCGCTCTCACAGCAATGCCATTACAAAATATTAGAATGACAAAAGAAGCAAACTTGTTATAACAAAACTTTATTTATAATGTGTACATAAGACAAACTATATTACAGCATATACTATTTGGCGCTTGTGCAAATTCTAAAACAAAAGATAATTTTGAGGGCGTGTTGAGGTCAACCTGTGTCATACTGAATTTGCTATGCACATAAGAAAATATGCTCATAACTAGTGTTTAAAACCTCCACAAATTGTTGTCACAATGTGTGGCATCTAATAGCTTAATAATGCATCCTTGATGAAGTTTATTTACATTTTCCTACTCCAATCCCTGCTCCCAAACACATTATGTATGTGAATTCAATACCCCTGAGCAATTCTGGTCATTCGCCCCGAAGCCAGAAGAGAAAATGGAGATCTAATTCTCTCTGACTCGAACTGTGATTAACACCGTTTTGCCATGGTAACCACACCGAGCTGGCCTGGCGAGGTGCCGAACAAAGACCCCACCGGGGGAAACTCTTTTAGCATGTTATAAACATTAACCATCCTAATGTTGCTGGGAGCTGTCCTGATCATGACTCAATTAAGTGCATCCGGACTGTTGGTACAAGTCTTGCAGGTTGCCAGGAAGTCAACACATGGCACGGACACAGGCTGCCATGCAGGTAGGCACTGTATGACAAGAAGGCATTGCTATAGAAACCGTGCCAGCACAGAAAATTAACAAGAAAATCTGACGCAGTGTAAATAGACCTTGGTTTGTAGAGGGAAATAAAACTGACTCGGGAAAAGTTTTTTTATCAACTGAATCCTTAAATCTCTTGTAGTCTTGTTAAGATTAGTTCATCTTAGCACGTAAAAAGGCAAAAGGCAACAATGTCACATTTCCAAATAACCAAAATCCCCGGGCTACATTACCAAACAAGAGACAAAAGCATTCCAATGAGACTAAATCAAAGTAATCCCCAACATACCAATTGGTGCTGCTACTGCTGCTGTCTAACAAGGGCCATGGCAACAACAATGCTGCCTTGTGACATGACTCAGAGCTAAGGCAAATGCCAGATCCAGAGTCAAGTGACAAAAATCATTAGTTCTCTGAAATGCCAGGGCAGTGCAGACTAATTGTGAGCCAGTCAGACCAAATCATTCAGCTTCAGGACAAACAGGCACAATCATTGTTCATGGGCCAGTTGAGGACACCTGCGCCTTAGCCAATGTAGATGGAGAGAGGCAGACAGGGCAGGGCTGGGTTGGCAGTACACACAGTCTCAGTCAGCCACAGCTAATCAGCTCTAGTCTACATTGTTTGAACGTCTGTAAATAAGACGAGGTGGAAGGTTTGAGTCCACAGTGCCTTTCTTCATGTGCCCCTTAGCAGTGTTTTCCTTTTTTCCTCTTCCTCTCCATCACTCTTTTCTGTCCAATGATAAATAGTACAGAGGAGGGCATCCACCCAAAGCCAGCCATCCAGCCAGCCAGCCAGCCGCAGCAGCCAGAGGAGGTGGAGTAGGATGGTGGATTGTGAATTCAAGGCAAGGCCTCACCGGTCAGCTGAATAACGAGACTTCCACTTGTTTCTGACTGGATGAGCAGCAAGCCAGTGTGTCTGCCTGCCGTGCTCGGCTTGAACTGGACGGGTAGCTTGAGATAGTGCTGTGATCTGTGGGGTGTGGAAGAAGACTGATAGTCAACGGATGGATAATAATATGAATTTGAATTCCTAGACCATAAATATGTGAGTGCACACACACGTGCATGCGTTTGCACACAAAGATTGCGCGATCACATGAAAAATGAAATGTAATGCAGCATTCATCACACTAGACCGTGGAAAAACTAATGTTAAAATACTACACTCAAATAAAAAGGAAAACTCTTTACAAAGTTCACACAATAAAACATTTACAGCATAATGTATATCTAATAAATGAAGCAGCATGGGAATATTATGCTCAGTGTGGATGTGGTGGAAATGAGAGTGCATGGTAGCAGTCACAACATGCCAGGGTCACAACATGGCCACCACTAATCCACACACAGCGGTGCTCACAACACACCTAGGGCTGGGTCGGATTCAAGGGGGTACCAACATCTGGAATATTCCAGATAGAAATATCCTAACATAAGAATGAAACTTTATTTTTGTACTTAAAGTTCACTGATTAAACACAGACTGACTTTTCTAAAAATGCCAATATCAAGCACTCTAACTTAGGTACGTCTTGATTTTCATACTACTCATGTATTTCCTTACAATTCATTTTCTACTTTACCATTGCACACATGTCGTGCCCCTTCTGAACACAGCCCGCATCACCAGATCACAGCACAGCTGGTACCTGTCCCTCCCAAAGGCCTTAGTTAGGCAGAGCACCACTACTCCCCGGGGCATAGGTGTGTACTGTATCTGTATGTACGAACATCATCTTCAGGTCCCGCATCTCACAGGAGCCCTCATAGTGGGCTTTCGCAACAGGACAGTAATGTTACACAGACGAAGTTACATCAAAAGTGTGTTTTTAAGTCTCTAAAACAGCTCATTGATCATTCCTGACTGACCATGACTGCCCTACTCTTCCTAGGAACAGTTATTTATTTAAAATCAGTGCAGACTCTAACAGCATTTTGCAGACCACAAAAACATCACTTCCCAAGGCTCTATCCAGTGGGAAGTCTGATAACAAGCAAACAATGTGAATTATTTCAGAAGTTAACTCAATAATCGACACTAGGTAATAAGTTAACTGGAATTCAAGTAAAAAGTGAAGAATGTGGAGGTGCTGTCAGGAATAAGGACCGCTTGACTCACCTTAGGGAATATTTGGAATGCTTGATGTGGAAGGGCTCCCTAGGGTTTACAAATTTCAGCTGCAAGTCAATTAGAGAAGCCAAACATCAAATCCATGCAAAGTATTATTACGACAATGTTTAGGGGTTATTATGACATTTATCATTCAGGGGGGAAAAAAGACAACAAGTCAGTCATGCAGTCTTTCAGGCATTGTTCATACCTTTGCCTTTTGTTAATACACTGAAGTAGAGCCCTGCATTGGGATTGGGTCCCGCGGGACCCAACGCAAATCTCGCGGGAGCGGGCGGTTTTAACTTTGCTGCGGGCGGTCAAAAAAAACTCTGCGGGTCCCGGTCCCGGGTGTCGCTACACGATCTGAGTCGCGCAAGTGCAAAACTGTCTGCCGACGGTCCGCCTATATTACGGAGACCCCATTAGGACAAACTGTCTCGACTACTGGATATGAGTCGGCGGGGGTCCGAGTCACAAGCGGCGTGCGTCTCTCTCTCTCTCTCTGCTCGCCCAGTGCCATTAATAGACTGTGTTAATTAATAGACGGCAGGAAAGCACACCTTTAATACTGCCGACGCAACAACAAAAAAAGTCGACAAAATATCGTCTTATACCACCGACAATTCGACAGCAAAAATTCGTGAATTTAACATCCCATAACGTGTTTTTCCGCGCGGGACGGGAGAAGACACAAAATCAATGGATCTCTATTATTGTGCGGGCATGAATGGTTAGTATGTTTGCGGTTGCGGGCGGGAGTGGACACGGAAACCGCGGGAGCGGGATTAACAAAGCAGTGCAGGGCTCTACACTGAAGCTCATTAAAAAACACAAGATGTTCTCAGCTTTTGAAAGAAGAATATCTCAACTGACACTTTAAATGTATTTTGATTGGTGTTCAAGGTTAGAGGGTAACAAGTGAGGAAGAATTCATGACATTAAACCACCATCCTTCAAAGAGCTCCCTGCTTAACTGACAATTTATCCTTTCTGGAATGAAAAGTCCTCTGTTTTAACCAAGAACTACTGCATTTACGTTTCTGCTGCAGTAAGCTATAAAAAGCCACAGAAAGAGGATTTTCCCATCTATGGCTTCATGAGAATAAAGCATGCCTCACCTCATGCGTATCGGAGGAGTTGTTGCGGATGTTGACCTTCAGAGTGCTGGACTCACCCACCCGTGTGGCCGGGAAGGTGTACATGTCCTGGGGGGAATGCACACCCCTTCGCACAGCCTCCTCCTGGCTGGGAATTGCAACAAAACAAAAAAACTTTACATTCAAACAAGCCATAAGGAATATTGCTGAAATGACTGGATGTCTTGAGACCTTTGCTTGAATTGTGAAAATGAAATTATGACTACTTTAAAAAGAGGAACAGATGCTAGAAAGTGCATATACAGTAGCTAATCAACACATGGTAACTTCTTAAGCACCTATATACTATATTACCTAAGATATCCTGGTCTATCTTTCCATAAGATACCTCCCTTTTCCTACAGTATATCTCAAGGGTTTTGTCATAGAGGTGGGTACCATAGGCATGTGTGGTTTTAGTTAAGCAGGTTTTTACCCCATCTTGAGGGCAGAGGCATCAGCTCTCTTCCTGGTCTTGACTGTGGCCTCTGTCTTCACCAGAGAGCAGTCTCCTTCCTGTGGCCCTTCCACTGGCCCGGACTTCACTCCCTTTAGACACACAGAGACAAAACGTTAAGATCTTGGCAACTGGCCTGGTGGGATAACATGGCTGCCATCTCCACACCCTTTATAGTCCAATCAAACTCTGACTAGTGGGTACAATTTTACACTAGCCCCCACTGATATGAACAAACTGTTGGTAGGTAAAACATACTGGCAAATAAACACCTCTCAACATCTATCAAGTACATGTCATGCACAAGAGATTTCACTTGGCGTGGCTGCAGCTGAGACACAAAGCTACAACAACATATGCAGATGTCCAACAACAAAATATAAAACATCACATTAGTTCTACAACCAAGTGTCAAGTAAATACGCCAATGAAAGATTCACAAACTGCAGTTTTTTTACTGAAGCACCAAGGACTTTAGTACATTGTGTGTAAGCAATATGGTAGCAATAACAAATACTGTTGTTCCAATACTGATACCAGTATACAGTAGTATAGTATACTAGTAATAGTACAAACACACAGGCATATGTGTTTATTATATGGGAAACTATCATTTTTGTATTTGGGTCCCAGTCTTGCAAAGTTAAATCCAATAAATTAGTAAAAATCAGTCCTCACCGTGCCACAGAGTTGGAAGCGGATTCTGGTCTTCTGTTGGGGCTCGGATACAGGGTGGCACTCCAAGTCCCAGAACTGGGCATAGTCCCCTCGGTCCCTGGGCAAGAAGGTAATGGGTACCTGGGAGAGCAGAGAAAATATGTGAGAAATATTTGAGTGCAAATGTTCTTTAAATAGATTGACTTCTAGATGGAAAAGTAACTTGTGGACCCATCATAACTCAAAATACAGGTCAGTTGCACTGCAGTTTAATTTACCATAGGAAATACACTTCAAAATACATGTAAAATCACATTTAGATGTTAGATGCTGTCGGTCCTTGCAACAACAAAAATCTCTTTAATCCAATGAATCAATGAGGCAGTGGTGGGGCAAGAGTGCCTTAGAAAGGGGAGCCACACTGTAATTGCAAAGTGAGCCTTTAAAAAGATTTCAATCATGTTTTGGGTTGTTGTTGTTTTATTTTAGCTAAACAAGTGCAAATTATTTACACATTTGTGGTTTGCAAGCTAAAGCCAACTAGCTAAAAGCAATTTCACACATAGTAAGAGTGCAAATATCAGCCAAAATCCATATCAGACAGAGCTGTGAAGTATGACCACAAAGTCCTACCTTTTGAACCAAGGGTTAAAGGGTTGGGTTAAGGATAAGATATGTATTTTCCAAAAGAAAATTTTACCTCAGATGTTGACACGAGCAGTTAAAGATTGTGAGAATATTGTGAAAATTCACAGCCAAGGTGTGAAGATTTATCGTCAAGGTAAATTCTTCACATTAATACAATGATAATGTTTAATAAACAGACATGATTTGTAAAAGAAAAAATTCTCAAGTGCTGTAAGTCGTGAAAAGAACTTGATAGCATTCAGATATAGAGGAGTAAAGTATTTCACCCAAACTGGCTGATCTGAATTCGCCCCATGGGGACCACAGTGCTGTGTCAGCACTTCTCTTACAGTTACTACCCCTCAATAAACCAAGCACGTCCATTTTGATGTGTGTGATTACCTGCATCTTTTCCCAGGCTCCCAGGGTGCCAGAGACTCTGGAGCACCTGAAGGCAGTGTAGGTGGCCCGGTAGACATCTCCAGTGTTGTCGACCCCCTAAGGAGAGAGAACAGCTTGACCAGAGACACTACAGAACAGGAGCCACTGCTATCACACACTAGCCAAACTTGAAAAATTACTTCACTAAAGTAGAGACAAAGAGTGAACATCAAAAATGTGATGGGAAAAAAAATAAAAATAAACAAACAGGAACCAAAGTGTTGGAACATGGGAGCAGGATTAAGGTAACTACAATAAGAGAGAAAAATTCTACAAAGTAAAAATATCTGTTCCCAAGAGAGGAATAATGCTGAGAGCTCAGAGAAAACAGAGTAAACAGAGGAGTGACAGAAGAGAGAATAATCAAGAAAATAGTACCTTCACATATGGAGGAGCAAAAGATGACAAGTACCACCTCACTTCCTCTCCTCCATTTTCCACTTCCAACTGGGCTTCTGAAGTAGAGAAGCACACAAGTTACAGTCTCCCATAGTAATACACTTATGCTGCCTTCATGACTTGAAATCCCCACAGACTACAAACAGAAAGCCTTTCATACTAAACAAGAAGGCTTTAGCAGATTTCTTATTCTCTTTGTTGTATGGCTGCACAAACTTGGAAGATGAGCTAGGAATAGGAATCATACATTAGACGACAAGGAGCATCACAACTCGCTCAGCTCCCGTCTGAATTTTTTTTCTATCTATAGCTCAGCTCTCATTGGCTTTTGCTCGTGTCTGTGAGAAATTTCATAAAATTTCAAATCTCACCACAAGAGAAATCAAACAAGATTGAAATAAAGTCGGTGGCACCGACCGATCTTCAAGCCCTCTCACACCGCAAGATTATGCATTTCATTTTCTATTAAAATCCCACTTTGGTCTTGCTATTTAACTCTTGTGTAGAACACAGCTAACACATGAAACCCACATGAACACAGGCAGAACAGGCAAATCCACACAAAGGACCAGGGCCCGGACTCAAAACCAGGACCTTGTTGTTGTGAGGAGCCCATGCTATTGCTGTGTTTTTTGTTGTTGAATTAATGTCTTCTTTTTTTTTTAAATTACTAACATGACATTATAATCAACATGCATGCACCCCCTGGGACATTTCCCACAATATCTGGATATGGATATATGGCTATTACAGTAGAATGTTGAGATTATATTACATTACTGTCATTTAGCAGACGCTTTTACCCAAAGCAACCTACAAAAGGTGAAAGCCAACACTATGTGGGACTCGAGCCCATGACCCTGAGACTAAGAGTGTCATGCTCTATTGACTGAGCTAGCCCAGCCTGTAAATTAAAAAAAATTGATAACACCAAACCCTACCACTGAGTCCCCCACCCCTGCCCCCCCATGGAAAAGTAGATAAAATCAATAAAATTATTTAAGTTGTCCATCTATCCAGTGTTCCATCTGTCCAGTGCCATCATGTATGGCAATTCTCGCCAATATAGTTTTCAAACAATTAAGATTTAATGCTGCCAAGCACCAAAAGCAAAGTAGTGAACTACAATAACCATAATTCATTGCAGCTATGACGCAGCTCATCTGTGCTCCTTTGAGTCGTGGTGTGTATGAGCAGACGATCTGAATGGAGAGTCTGAATCATCAGATGGGAGTTTAATAGTCAACTAATGATGCAATACCATTAGTTTATGCTCGACTTTAGTGCCTGAAAATATTATCTACTGGGCTAACTAAATGAAACTAATAAGTCATCAATAACTACCATCCCACCTAACCAAACTGACAACCTGTGTGA
>CABFOP010091001.1:0-14759 GCA_900683385.1 Anoplogaster cornuta | reverse complement strand
AGCCCTTCCCCTTGGCCCTAGCCCTCGGTCCAAAATGAATTGGGACACCCCTCGCACTTCACGTGAACGCCCAAAACAAGGCTAAGGACTAAGGGCTAGGGCCAAGGGGAGAATTGGGATTGGGCCGTGGTCTTAATGTTGACTTTGAACTTACACCCTTTTTGTAGGCTCATTATGAATGTTGATGCCTCTATTTTACTATAGAACACACGCCGATGATGGTGGTGGTTTTGCAAGACTATGCTGATCTCCATTGGAAGTACCACTTTTCTATTATAATACTTATATTGTATTTAATGTGATGATGTTGTCTAATGTGTGGTTTATATTTAGACTTGAAAATATTTGTACTGACATGGAATTGAATCTTGAGACTGTATAATTGGGGTTTCCCACTTGCTTAAGTGTTGTGGTCTCTCTATTGAACCTATTGCTCATTTTGTACCTGTCCTGTGATTGGTCAGGTTATACTGATTGCCTGCACCTGTGTACCAGTCTATTTAACTTCAGTCAACCTTTTGTACTGGTAGATCAACCCTGATGAAGGCAGCTTAGCTGCTGAAACATTGGTGTTTTTTTAATGTCTTAATAAATTGTCGCATCGGAGCTGAGTGTGCGGCCACCTCTATAATTTTGATGATGTAGTGAACATCATTAATAAATGTTCATGTTCATGCCACTCGTGCATCACACAGTTGCACCGCAGAGGAGACCTGCACGCAACACAGCCAGGCAGTAATTTAATTTAGATCCAGCACTGTCAGGCTGCTGAGATTTAGCCATTAGCCTCATAATTTCATGGATTGAATTATATGGTATTGTTTTTATTTTGAAAAATGTACTAGCTCAAGAAGGACCTTCAATGTTACACATAAAAAATGAAATTCAGCATGACGTGCAGAGAGGAGAGGAGAAAGCTGCAACAGAGCAGAGGGATGAACCTTTCTACATGTTTGCCGGTACCTAAGTATGGGCTTTAAAGCCATTTGAGTAGGTTTGATAATTTAATCTGTTAAAGTCTGAGAAAGATTCAATAGCAATGCCAACGATCGTTGTTTAATATTAGAATCGACAAGGCTTCTTAAAGCTTAGATTTCCAGGCAGGGTCCTAAAAGGTCTACATCTATAATTTCCATAAGGCTGACTTTGTAATCTTGTAAACTGTAATTTTTTCCTCACATTTTCCATATGATTTAGGAGATATTAACATTTTATGAGGAACTAATAAACTAGAGTTAAATTTAAAAACGGTGTCGTCCTCCAGACTTGCTGCATGCTTTCCACTCACTAAACCATTACACATTACGCTGCAGTGCTTCTTGGTAGTCACATGGAAAATGTCCGTCAATAGCAAAAACAGCCATTGCAAAAAAGAGATTCTCTACAGAAACATTGGCGTCTGTGTTCACATCCATAAGCCAGCTTAAGGAATGGGAGTGACGACTGCAATATTTGTCAGTCTGAGCCTTCAGCAGTGGTCCTCCACAGAGAGCCTTTTCCCTGGGAACCTGGGAGGAGAGCTCTACAGGCTGCCTGTCAGCTGTCCCGTGGTGCTTGGAGAGGGCTCATGGTCTTTTTAATTCTCAGCCAATCTTCTGTCCATCATACCACTTTATCCCTACTTTATAGCTCTGCTCAGGTCCACACACTGTCACTTTTTTTGACATATCTCGCAGGCTACACCTCAACAATATCGGAAAATATTGTCAGTGACCCCCCACTCCCCCAGCTCCACTTCAATATGAACAACAAACCATATTTTCAAACTGAAATGTAGGAACCTGTTTTTTACCCCTATATTTAACGTTGCTTTGCAGTTTGCAGGGTAATGTAGATGAAACCATAATACACTGCACAAGAAAAGAGCTCTGGGTTTAGTTCATGATAGATCATCATGCGCTTAAGGTGACCCGAGTAGTTTCTTGGGTTTGTCCTGCGTAAGGTGTCATAGAGGTGAATTCAAAGCAGCATGACATGCACAAGCCTAGCAAAGGTAAAGAAGCCATTCCTTGAATGATACCATTCTCAGGCGATTTCCTTGAATGAAGGATTAGCTAAAAGCCCTGAGTCAAGCTCTGGTTCTTCCAATTGCTTTAAATATTTTAGTCTGAGTTTCGCATTACCCGAACAGCCAGCTTAAAGTCAAAGGAGATTGTGCAGCAGTTTGGTAAAGTGGGAATGACTCTTACAAGAGTTTATTGATGTTAGTTGCTGAAACTCTAACAGTCACTAACCTTATCCTATCCTGAAATGGCAGGACAAACAAGGTGGGCTGTGGCTGGATTACATGCAAATTGCATGCACATTTGCAAAAATTAACTAATTTCAAAAAATTCTAAAGCTAATATAAAATTGACCTTGATCAATTTTGTTTTCGCGATTACTCCATAATGTGAACGCAGGGTCTAGATTTGCTTCTATACACTAAGCCAACTCAATGAGGTATTTATAGCATGGACATGTTTTCCAGTCTGTCCTTGTAAATTCATTGTGGTTTTCAAAAGCCTTAGTTACATATACTGCAGTGTTGAACTTTACATTACATTACAGTACATCAATTTCTTTTTGACATAGTGATTATGAGCCAAGATCAGAAAGGCTCCAGTGAGTTCTGAGCAGTGGAGAACCATGACTATTAGAGATGGGGCTTCAGCTCAGTCAAACAAAAGCCAAAATGTAAGGTAAACAAGAATAGGCATATAAAAATCATTTTAACCTCAGTTACCGTCTTCTCTATACCTAGATCAAGCGGACTTCTGGACACCACATTTCCCACACCAGTCCACAATTTGGCCACGTACGGTGCTGACATTCGCCATTCTTCGCTCGCTGCTACTGAGGTAAGAAATACTTCTCAAAAAATCGCATACCCTACCTTTAAACAATAACCTCGAATAACCTCACCATGACACTAGGGCTATAGGCTATTGTCATTAGATGTAACCATCCCATATTAGTAGTAGTAAGTAGTAGTAGTAATAGTAGTAGTAGTATGAGAGGTGCATCTTTCTAAACAAACACGTGGCTAGGGCCTTCTGTCCCAGTTATGAAGTCCTAACCAATGAGTGAGCCAGCTAACCTTTTCTCTGTCTAGAGACAACAACAAAAAAATGATTGGATAACTCTATTTTCATGGTTTCAGGACAGTAACCCTTTCATTTCTGAAGCAAACTTGATAGAAAATTAGAATTAGAAGAGAATAATTATTAAATGAAAGAAATTAAATATAACATTTTAAAATGCTGATATGTTTGACCTTCTCTGAAGTCCCTTAGAGTTCCCCTCTGATTGAACTTTACATTACATTACAGTATGTCAATTTATTTTTGACATAGTGATTATGAGTCAAGATCAGAAAGGCTCCAATGAGTCCTGAGGAACATCTCACCTGATTATATCTTCCAGGGATAAACCACCTAATCCATCATAAATGTAATTGGCTCGTCCGAGGATCCTCCCTACTGATATCAACTTTCTGAGTGTGCACATAACTTTGATTGAAAGTTCCAACTCTCTTAATGCTGTGACGTATTATGAGACTGAAGTCAGACAACAGTCTCTTCAAATACCTGCATTCAATAAAATGATGGTTTCCTTATGAATGATAATCCTGTTTACTTGAAAGATTATGCATCTGACACAGCTCAGTCCGGAGAACGGCTTTATCAGTACAGAACTGTGAATATTTTTAGCGATTTTACAGGCCAGGTAGCTCAAGGTGCTTCTTTGCAGATTAACTGCTGGATCTTAGTTGCCTGGTTCTGTAAGGTCAGTCTTAAAAAACAAATCTAATGGAATCTTGAGGCCAGCCAGTCTAACCACCGGTTATTCAAGTTAGGTATGAATCTGGGCCAAATATTGTCATGCATAAGATCCACAACATAGCCTTAGGAGGGACACTTTAATCCAATCCATTTTGAAATACCGTATCTCCATCTAAAAGCTATTTAAGTGTTGTGAGGAAATGATCCCTGTTTAGTAACCATTTCTTTAATTTACAGTATCTGATTGGCCAACATTCAAATTTGGCACAATATAAGATACATTTTCATTTCTAGGTCAACAGTTAGAGAATCGGTCTGAGGGCTGTTAATTTCAGTGTTTTTTGGGTGGATAGCCTTTAAATTCCTCACAATCCCATATTCCATATTGTATGTCCATTACAAAAATGTCTTCCCACATGGAAAGAATTGCATGTCCGTCTGAAAACTTTTTGCCCCCCACCAGTGCTTATTTACTTTTTGATCCTGAGGGGAAATTTATCTTCTTGACTACTCCCTTCCACAGGGATGTCAGAGTTCACGGTCAGCGGCCCAGCAGCACCCCTGGAGCTGGTAGGGAGTCAGTGTTTTGTTCAAGGAGCGTTACAGGATGATCTCTAACTACTAGTCCACCCTGTTGCAATCCCACACGCTTGTGGATCAGCGATATACTTACCAGCTCACATCCGAACCATATTTACTGTCATTATCCACTGTGCAATATTTAACGAAGCAGAAATATCAGTAAGACAATCTTGAAATGTAGAAATCTATTCCCAGTCTTCTAGTAAGGTGACAAACAAACAAACCAAACTATGTTGATCGATTGAAGGATTTCAATGTGAAACTTTATTCAGTCTTAGTGTCATCTCACAGAGATATTTTGCATATTAATACAATGGTATTAAGATACTAAAGCAACAACATATTAAGCTAGTTAAGAAAAGTACATTTATCATGAATAAGGAAGGATTCATGAATCAGGAAGGATTTTCATCAAAACAAATGTACATTTTTTGAGATATTTTAATCACAAAACGGAAAATGAAACAATTTGAGTTAAGGTTTAAGGTGATAGAGTACCACATATAAAGACTTATGAGAAAGTATTGAGGTTGGATTTAAGTAGATTCCATGTTAGCTGTAATGATTCAGCAATTTGTTCACAGTAACATTCACAAAATGAATATAGGAATGAAAGAATATCTCTGAAATCATTGGTAGCACTTCAGTCATCAAAATCATACAGCACTAACATAAAACAGGCATGAGGGACCAACAATTACATATACAATTGTAAAAAGGCATAAATGTATCTTAAAAGTTCAATGAAAAAAGGGAAGTTAAAGGTAGTACGAGCAATTCTGAAAGTTCTTTGTTTACCTCATTAACAGCGACCAAAGAGTTGCGCCGCACGGTGCCGAAATGTGGACTGGTGTGGTAAATGTGGTGTCCAGAAGTCCGCTTGTCCAATATAGTTCGGTTACAGTGTTTCAGTACAAAACTCCATAGCGCGGCGAACGGTGGTGAATCCCGGCGTCCTCATTTCATTCGGTCATTCGGACCGAATGAAATGATTGGACGTATTTATTACAGTATTACAGCTGATACAGACACCGGATTTTTTTTCTTTTTATCAGAGGACTGATTTATTGATTTCTGTCAGGATATAAAGACAATTTCTACTAATATAACCGAAAATGCTGCCCAGAATATTGCTCGTATTACCTTTAAAATATGCTGGCACCTCATAACTTCCCATAACTCATTTATCATCAGTACAACTTTTCCTTTTATCGGTTAGTACCAATGATCCTTCTAACCAAGCTGACAACAGTAACTGCAAACAGATCGAGAAATATTGCAGTTTTCATTGATGCAGAATATATGTATTTTGAGACAAACTTCAAATTAGGTACTCTTACTGTATTTACTATGTACAGACTTGGCAATTTCACACTTCCAAGTTAATTTCTCTAAAGGAATCAAAACAAATCCAATTTGTCCATTAAGACCAATTTGAAAGGATCTGAAAATCCTTTCAAATTGGTCTTAATGCATTTTGTGGGGGAATTTTACTTCAAATTTAGTCTTTTTGATCAACTCACCTTGACTATTATTTACCATTACCCCCCCACACACACACACACACACTAAATCCCACTAATACGTGGTTGTTAACATATCACTGCAGTGAATTCCCATTTTTCACTAAACATTATATAAAAGACAATTTTACAAAATAAATTAATACATATATCAAAATAACATTTTACAATCAATAAGCCTGTCCTTTTGAAAAACAAATGTTTTAAAAAATATATGTTTTGCAGACTGGTTGACAAATTAATAGAAGAACATGGACTTTGTAAGGCAAACCAGCTTTACTAAACAGTTGAATAGTTAGCATAATATTATCCAAGTGTTAATTTATGCATACAATCTACAAAGAAAACATGTAGGCCTTAGTGAAAATGAAATTATACATGAAATGTTGGGGTTCAGAAAGTATATTTTGGTCTAACATTCAGTCACAGCAAGCCCAGAAAAAAAGAAGTTCAGGAAACAGGTGAAAACAGGCATGGAATGGGGACATTGGGGGCATGAACCTGCATTCAGGTTCATTTTACAGATGAGAAATTAATCTTTATCAAATACATGCATCCTGCAGGATCGCAATGGTGCTGAAAATACAGATGAAAACATCGCAACAGTGCTGGTGGCTAGTAGTAATAGTCAAGCCACAGATTCTGTGGGCATATGACTGGTCCCATCACAGAATGGTCCCATCACCCATTTTGGCTTGCAAACCAGTGGTTGAGAAACGCTGCTCTAAATAGCTATTTATTCCACAATCTTGACATGTAGAAGAGACTCATAAAATATATTGCTCTAATAGCAGAAGCTAAATATAAAGGCATTAGAACTATAAAGTCAACGCTGAAAATAGAAAAAACATAAAACAACAAATCTTGCTGGGATCTGGACCGACATATCCTTTTGAGTTAAGACCTGTGAAGAAAAAAAGTTAGTTAACATACATTGCACTAACAAATATACCTGCACCTAAACATGGAGTGCATGGTAACCGTTTTAATGTGTCCATAATATATATATTTTTAAAGATACTATGGCATGCTAATAAACCATATCAATGACACCTTGCTTCTTGATCTATTCCAATTCCATTTTCATTATTTGCAAGGTGCCAAATATTTAAAACCTACTGGACATCTTTGGTATCTGGATGGGGCCACTGCTGCTGCCATCGCCGCCTTCAGAAAGAGCTTTGATCTCAATGAGGTAGTCCTCTCCAGAAAGGATCTTCAGCTCCACACTGGTCTTATTGGTCTCTAGCACACTAGTCCTGCCATGCCACTTCTGACGATACACAACCTGGTGGGTGGAGACACAGTGAGGATCTTAGGGCGAACACCTCAATAGTAATAGTCATAAATTAATGAACCTTCAGTAAAATTAACTCAGAGCAGCTACTCATGCCTTCAGCTAAATGATAAGTCACATTTTAGAGGAAAAAAACAACCCTGAGAGCAGTGTGTGCAACCAAATATGGTATGAATTTGATTATACATTTATACACTTCGTCTCCAGAGGCGGTTATGAATTCCAAATGCCACGGGAGGTGGTGGTTTGGTCCCAGTGGCTCTCAGCACGGAAGGCACAGTAGGCACTTCAAGATAGGACTTCACACATCTTCATACCTCAAGTCATGTCATTTCAGCTTAATCAAAATACAGGGTGAAATCAAGCGGTTCCCTTTGGTAACAGCTCAACAGAAGCACAGAGGGCCAAGAGTCGAAGCAACACATTTAGTTTAAAGTAAAATACATAAGGAAATACGTTTTAATTCACAGTAATACCATTGGTGAATTATTAAACCCTTCTCGTCTACATGCACTGCACGCCTCCTTACAACAGTATTTTGCAAAAGACTGTTCAATTAAATAAGTCCAAAGAAATGAGCACGCTTACATATCTCTGGAGAATTAAAAAAATGAAGCAAAACAATATGTGAGCATTATCAAACCTGCGATTTTATGCAAAGTGGCCAAAATACGGTTCATTGTGGTACTGGCTGGAGGAAGCTGAATTCCCTTTGTGGCATGATGCTTTTTCTTATATCACCTGGAACAGATCTTTTAATTTTGAAAGGCCAGACAGGGCCACTCCATAACGTGACACTGGAGTGCTGAGGTCTATCTTTCCACTGCAATGAGAAAGCCATTTATTGAGATGACAGCTGCTGAGGCTGTATTTGTTTCCCCAGTTCTAGACTTTCTGCTATTACTCTGACAAACTCACCTTGTATCCTGTCACCTCAGACTCATTTTCCATTGCCTTGACATGTTCCCAATTTAGAAAGATCTTGGAGTTGGTCAAGTTCCACTCAATATTCCCCGGGGGCTGACTTGGAGCTGCAAGATATGGAATTGTATAGACATGCGTTGCACAAAAGAGTGCATAAATGAATACCATCAAGACCATCAAGACAAAAAAATTGTCTGAGCTAACTCTGCAATCAATCTGGATTTAATCATCGAGGTTGTTGCAGGAGAATGCTAGGACTTCATAGCACATAACCTTCAAGAACACACTGTAATAAAGCAGACGTCAACAAAAATGGAAAATGCATGGTCTTTAATTTGAAGCACCTTTTCATTTATGTGTGTGTAAATGTAGCTAATGAGGATGAAATGAAACTTTCACCCTCAAGCAGATCGAAGGAGGCATGTAGTGCAATCATCATTTTTATATGTAACATTAGTAGTTTGGGTTAGATGCCTACTTTGAAATTGCTTCTGAAATTTCATGTCTCATTAAGAATAAACTCACGCGGTTTCTTGGTGGTGATGTTAAAAGCCGGGCTGGTGGGTCCTAGACCGGCACTGTTTTGGGCCCTGACTGAGATCAGATAGGCAGTGCTGCCCTTCAGGCCCGAGAGCAGAGCTGCTGTGTCCACAACCCGCACTCTCTCGGCTTCACTCTCCTGAGTCCCCTCCTCCCAAAACACAACCTAGACCAAAGACATGAGGGTTACTGTGGACCTCCAGCCATACTGCCTGCTTTTGTTTATTTAATGCTGGAGCAGCATTTTAACAAAGTGTTTAGAATGTTTAGAAACTGAGATGTGACCAACTAAAGGGAGTCAAAACTGTGACATTGCATGTGTTCATAAACCACACACACTGTAATAAGACGTAACATTTACATAATAAATGTCTGTTTTGATGCTTTTCTATTGTCCATTGATCAGGGATTCAACTTTTAGCCAGATCATAAAAGCTTTTACATTTCCTGTTCTAAACACCCGGTCTCAGGTAGGTCATCATCTTTCCTGGGAAAAATCCTCTTGTGCATAGGAAGTGATGTGATTTATGTTTCCAGTAGTTTGTTTGGAATAAATAAAAGACGACCTGGGTAGTTAGCATGAGCAGTGATAGACACCATGGCTGGACAGACAAAGAAGGGAGCGCCACCTACAGAAACTCCAACTTCTTCAACAGAAAAACCAAGGAAGAAGATTGATTGACAGGTGAGCTCTTTCTGAGATGGTGTGTGTGATCACATTTCTATCCTTCTTCACTGTGTCTTGGAAGCATTTACAACTGGATTTAAGTAAAGGTCTATTCAGATAGAATTTGAATGCCCTAGACACATGTTAATGCAAAGTGTAAAAGGGGGCGGGAAATGGTACATCAAATTAAAAAGACTTCAGAACACCATCAAATCCAGTCTGCTGAAATAAAAGAAGTGTTTTGAAATAAGAACTCAGATCTGAAAAACGTATTCCCTCTGAAGTGTCATACTGTGCTACTTGTATGTCACTCTCCTTTTGCTTTTTGTGTTTTTCTTCCAGCGCCAGCAGAAGCAGGCAGCCTTGCAGCAGCTCTCTCTCTACTTTCATTGTTTTTAGTTATCTTCCGTAGCGTACCCTTAGTTCTTTAGTATTTATTGTTAGTATTTATAGTATCTTAAGCATTTTAATATCTTCTTAGCCCTCTGTAGTTTATTAGATAAACCGCATAGTTGCAGCTATGTGCGTCTACACCCATGATCAGCGGATGGAGCTCCGCAGCCAGACCGGTGGACATCCCGATCGAGTTGTGGATGCATAGACGAGGGACCCGAGCCGGAGCGATGGTGAAGGAGAGAGTGAGGGAGAGAGTGAGGAGGTACAAACCCTTCCTGCCATCTGTTGTCATGGGGAACGTCAGATCCCTAGTGAACAAGGTGGATGAACTCTCTGCCCTGGCCAGGACACAGCGGGAAAACAGGGAGAGCAGCGTTATGTGCTTCACTGAAACATGGCTACAGGACACTACACCGGACTCACATGTAACACTTGAGGGGTTTTAACTTGTGTGTGCGGACAGAGGGAAGCTAAGCGGTAAGAAGAAAGGAGGTGGACTTGCCATTTTTATTAACTGAAGATGGTGTAAACCGGGTCATAGCGTCTGTAGCCCTGATGTGGAACTTCTAGCAGTGGGATTACGACCATACTATCTGTCGTGGGAGGTCTCGCACACCATTGTCCTGGTTGCTTACATCACGCCCTCCGCTAACGCGGCCACGGCCAGTGAGATGATCAACTGTGCGGTTGCGGCACTTCAGACACAACACCCGAATGCCTTGATGTTGATCTCGGGAGACTTCAACCATGCCCCCCACTCTTCCACACTGACTAATTTTACACAGTATGTGAAATGCAAAACAAGGGACAATAAAACACTGGACTGGATGTATGCAAATGTGAGGAAGGCATATTGTATTGTATGTCATATGACCAAATTATATTGTTGATGCGTAGCCCACGCTCAGGCTGTTAGAGTTGACGGCTGGATAGAAGACACTCGAATATGTACGCTTCAATGTTTATTAAAATAAACAGTATTTCACAGTATTTGGAATGAGTCATTCCGTTAATATATATCTGGAAGAAGATACAACATGGTACCAGGAGTGTTTGAACCTGCCTTTGTCTCAATCAGAGTTTGAAAAGTGAGGTAGCGTACGGTGTCTAACATTAGCTTAGCTAGCCAAGTCGTATAGTTGATAGCTAACGGTGGCAAGCTGAGGAGCAATGGAACAGCTGCTGAAGGCTCCCACAGAGCTAAAACTAGGAACTGTTGAGCAATGGAAGCGGTTTAAACAGAGGTTTGTCCTATATCTCACAGCAATCGGGGGAGGGGAATATGGCGATAAGAAAAAGGTGGCGCTGTTTTTGACGGTTGCCAGAGCGGATGCCATTGAAATCTTCAACAGCTTTCAGCTAGATGAGGAGGAATAAGTGGACTATGACCTGGTAATTACTAAATTCGAAGCTTTCTGCACTCCCAGAAAAAATGAGACATTTGAAAGATATGTTTTCAACAGTAGATGTCAGTCAGAAACAGAGACTGTTGAGTTTATCATGTACTTGAAACTAAAAAGTCATGTAACTTTGGTCAGCTTGCAGACTCACTGATACGTGATCGGATCGTGATGGGGTCAGATACAAGGGACTGAAAGTTATTAGGGGAGACAGATTTGTCATTAAAGTGGGCAATACAGATCAAGCTAGAGAAGTGACCAAACAACGTATACGGTCAATGGACAGTGGTGCTGTTAGCAAAACAGTGTGCAAGGTACTAACTGTAGAGGCTGTGAACCAGCATAAAGCTAAAGGCTACAACAGACATGCGTCGACTTCGCTGGATGGCGCTCCAGACCTCAACAGCTGCACGCATGCTCCAATTGTGGGGGCGAACATTGACCATGCCAGTGCCCAGCATATGGAAAGGAATGTTGTTTCTGTGGAATGAGGAACCACTTCGCTCGCCAATGCAGACAGCAGAGGCTGTAGCAGGGGCTAAATACTTCTCTATACTAGATGCTTCAGCCGGCTTTTGGCAAATATGTTCAGATAAGGATAGTATTAGTCTGTGTACATTTAATACACCGTTTGGGCAATACTTATTTAAGAGGTTACCTTTTGGTTTATCCTCTGCACCAGAGGTCTTCCATAGAACAGTGCAACAGATATTCAAGAGTGTGCCAGGGACTAAAGTGTACATTGATGATGTCCTTATTTGGGGATCCAGCATTGAGGAGCTCAGAAAGACGGAGATCATGTTCTTGGGTGAGAAACTAACATGTGATGGTGTACAGACAGACCAGAGCAAAGTGACTGCCATTAAGAACATGCCACCACCCACAGATTAAGAGGGTGTGCAATGCTTTTTAGGTATGGTGCACTATGTACAGTAGGCACGTTTGTACTGAATCTGGCAGCACATACTACTCAGATGAGAAGTCTATTATGTAAAACAACAGAGTGGTGTTGGAATAGTAATCACCAGAAAGAGTTTGAAGAGCTCAAGGATTGAATCACTCATTCTATGATGAGTAACGCAAAACTAAAATATCAGCAGATGCCTCTAAGGCAGGTCTGGGTGCAGTGTTATTACAGCAGTATAGTGATATGCATATGCCTCCAGGGCTCTGACTACATCTGAATGTAATTATGCTCAGATAGAGAAGGAAGCACTAGCCATGCCATACACATGTCAGAAGTTTTGTGTATTCATATACGGTAAAACAGTGTGGGCAGAGACAGATCACAAGCCATTAGTCACAATAGCAAAGAAGGGGCTTGCAAATACACCACCAAGGGTCCAAAGAATATTCCCAAGTATGCAAAAGTATGACCTGATACTAGAATATCTCCCAGGGAAAGAGCTGTTAGTGGCAGATACTTTATCCAGAGCTTTTGATAGTTCAGAGCCAAACCAGACATATGAACAAGATGAGATTAAACATGTTAACCTGATTAGAAAGAGTTGTCCAGTCTCAGATGAAATGTGGACAGTAATGGCTCGGGCTACTGCTGAAGATGAGTCTACATAAGGTCAAAAAAGCTATCACGTGATTGGCCAGGACGGTCAATACCCACACCATATGGTCAGTACAGAGATGAGTTATCTGTATTAGATGGAATCTTGTTCAAGGGTTCTAGGATTGTGGTACCAACAATATGCTGATGAAAATACATGAGGGACATCTAGGCATTGAGAAATGCAAGTGAAGGGCTAAAAGTGTTATTCTGGCCTAACATGAATGCAGACATAGAGACAATATCAGAGCCTGTGATACATGTCAGAAATACAGAAACAAACAGAGCAAGGAACCAATGTGGGTTGAGGAAAATTAAGTTAACCTTGGGGCAAAGTTGGGATAGATCTTTTTTCTCTGCATGGAAAGGACTATGTGATACTAGTGGACAATTCTCATTACCCAGTTACTGAAGGACACTACAGCCAGCTCAGTGATGACACATATCAAGTCATTCTTTGCGCATGGCATACCTGATACTGTCAAGTCGGACAATAGACCTCAGTTTAGCTGTCAGGCCTTTTCGGACATTGCAAAACAGTGGTTTCAAACAAGTAACCTCAAGCCCACTGTACCCGCAGTCAAATGGGTTGGTGGAAAATGGAGTAAAAATAGTGAAACTACTGATCAAGAAAGCACTGGACTCAAACACAGACCCTTATCTAGCAATGTTAAATTAAAGGGCCACTCAAACATGGACTGTCACCAGCTGAGCTACTGTTCAACAGAAAACTCAGAACTAGGTTACCGGTGCTCCTAGAAACTGACACATGTGACTAAGCTCACTCAAAACAAAGAGAAGGGAAAAGGTGTTCAAAAGAAATACTATGACAAGGGGTCAAGATTGCTGAGCACACTCATTCCAAATGACAGAGTGAAAATGCATGATGGAAAAACATGGAACACAGAGGCACGAGTAGTGAAAAGTGTAGCACAGATAGCCCCACCTCAGACTACACACAGACATACCCACCAGAACCTGGGGAAATAAGAACATCAGGTAGAATTGTAAAAAGGCCTCAGACATTACTTGAGCAAATGTAAAATGGTTATAGGAATTTGTAGTAGTCAGGTGATGTTTTGTTGAAACATTTGTGTTTATTGTGTACTTGTGTACACTTGAATGAAATGTTATATGTTGTTCTGTTATCCTTTAGAGAAAGAAACAAATCTTGATAGGGGAGATGTGGCATATTGTATTGTACATGTATGTCACATGACCACGTTATATTGTTGATGCGCAGCCTGCACTCAGGCAGTTAGAGTTGATGGCCGGATAGAAGACACACGAATATGTACACTTAAATGTTTATTAAAAGAAACACTATTTCACAGTATTTGGAATGAGTTGTTTCGTTAATGTATCTCTGGAAGAAGACACAACAGCATACAGCTCCACCGCCCTTCCCCCACTTGGTACATAAGACCACAACCTGGTTCACCTAGTGGCCATCTACAACCCAGATGTCATACACCTGCTAGTCACCATGAGGACAATAAGAGTATGGTCAGAGCAATCCATGGAGGTCCTACAGGACTGCTTTGACCTTACTGATTAGAACGCACTCTGCAGCGTGTGCGGTGAGGACATCAATGGCCTGTCAGACTGCATTACAGACTACATAAACTTTTGCACAGACATTGTCCCCTCCAAATCAATCCGCTGCTTCCCCAACAAGCCCCGGATTAATGGAGACATCAAACTACTGCTAAAGAGGAAGAAGAGGGCTTTCAGGGATGGGAACAGGGAGGAAGTGAGATGTATCCAAAGAGAACTGAAGAGGAAGATGGAGGAAGAAGGGAGTCAAAGGCTGCGTACAGGGAGAGGACTGAGAACCAACTCCAGAACAGTGTGAAGGAGGTGTGGAGTGGTATGAAGAAGATGATGGGCATCAAACAACAAGCACCTGGGGAGAAGGGGTGCAGGGAGAGAGCAAACGAGTTAAACCAGTTCTTTAACAGGTTTGACTCAGATATCCACAGCCAGGCACACCAGCCACCCCCAAACCTCCACCAGTTCAAGCCCTCTACAACTCCCCCTGCCTTAGGCTCACTCATGTGCTACCACCTCTGTAGATGCCCCCCCAGCCCGCCCACCAATCTGGC